>SJYX01000906.1:239426-263431 GCA_006410675.1 Oreotragus oreotragus
TGAAATTAAAAGACGCTTACTCCTTTGAAGAAAAGTTCTGACCAACCTAGATAGTATATTCAAAAGCACAGACATTACTTTGCCGACTAAGGTCTGTCTACTCAAGGCTATGGTTTTTCCTGTGGTCATGTATGGATGTGAGAGTTGGACTGTGAAGAAGGCTGAGTGCTGAAGAATTGATGCTTTTGAACTGTGGTGTTGGAGAGGACTCCTGAGAGTCCCTTGGACTGCAAGGAGATCCAACCAGTCTATTCTGAAGAAGATCAGCCCTGGGATTTCTTTGGAAGGACTGATGCTAAAGCTGAAACTCCAGTACTTTGGCCACCTCATGCAAACAGTTGACTCATTGGAAAAGACTCTGATGCTGGGAAGGATTGGGGGCAGGAGGAGAAGGGGACGACTGAGGATGAGGTGGCTGGATGGCATCACGGACTCGATGGACATGAGTCTGAGTGAACTCCGAGAGATGGTGATGAACAGGGAGGCCTGGCATGCTGCGATTCATGGGGTTGCAAAGAGTCGGACATAACTGAGCGACTGAACTGAAATGAACTGATATGGGAACTGATATGTAAATTGGACAATACAAACAAATAGAGAAAGAAAAATTATTTAGAAGTTGTTGGGAAAACTGGTACACTGCATGAGGTGAAAAGTTTGAATCCCTTTCTTATATGCAAATGTGTATACCATACGGATTAATGACCTAAATATGAAAGATGAAAATTATAAAATTAATAGAAGAATATGTAGAAGAATCCCAGACCCTGAAAGTGAGGAACAGCTTTGCATAGAAGACTGCAAATGTACAAATCATAAAGAGAAGAACATAGTTTATTTAGCTTCATCAAATTAGAGGCATATTTCAATGAAAGACACAAACAAAAGTAACAGATGGTTGTAGGCAGAGAAGGGTTTTTAGTATTAAGAACAAGAGGTAAATACATGAAATGTGCAAACTGTTGTCTGAAAATCAAGACTGTAAATTCAGTGTAAAAATAGGCAAAGATATGAACTGGCAATTCACAGACAGAGGAAACTAAATGCTTAACAAGAATAAGAGATGTTTCAATTCATCAGTAATCAAAGCATACAAATTACAACAACAACGGTGAAACACTTCACCCCTATCAAATTGTAGAACTTAGAAAACTGGATAGCATTAAGGATCGTCAGTTATATTGTGAAACAGAGACCTCCCTACACCACTGACTCAGCTGCTGTGAAGCACAGTCTGGTTAGATTTAGTTATACTCCAACAACCTTTAGTCTACGATCCCATTCATAGGTATTTACTCCAGTGATACTCTGGTATAAATCCTTAAAGGGACACATAGGAATATGTTCAGCCCAGCAGTGTTTGTGGAAAAGGGGAATTAGAGTCAGCCTAGAGTGTCATTGAGTCCAGGAATAGATAAATAAATAGAGACAGATGAAACTCATAGAATGCATGTGTGCATGCTCAGTCACTTCAGACATATCTGACTCTTTGCACACTGTGGACTGTAGCCCACCAGGCTCCTCAGTCCATGGGATTCTCTAGGCAAGAATACTGGAATGGTTTGTCATGTCCTTTTCCAGAGGATCTTCTTGACCCAGGGATCAAACTTGCATCTACTGCATTGCAAGCAGATTCTTTACTGACTGAGCCACCATGGAAACCCATCTTATAGAATATTACACAGTAATTAGAAGCCACACAGCCATCATACATAGCTGTAAAACAATGATGATAAGGGTTGAGGATAGACTTTTTAACACTATGCCATTTATGTATATTAATTACTATATATTTCATAAGGATGAAGCTATATCTCAGTGTATATAAGAAAATGCATTAGAGTGAGTACAATGGGAAAAGGGGGTTAAAACAGAATTAAGTACAAAATAAAATAAATAAATATATTAAAAAAAGAGAAGTTTTGTGGGAACTGGCTGGGCCAATGAACCATGAATGGAGGAATGTGATCAGCTTAAGTTTCTACTTCAGGTGTTGTGTAATAAAGAATTTGGTCATTGCCTCTGGTTCCTAGAAGTTAACCTCTAAACTTTTGATATTTCCCAAGTGACGAGGGTATATGTTATGCATGGTGGACAGTTTATGCTGATGAGATAACTCTGGATGAGGGCTGGCCATGGCAGGAAGATCGACCACATGAGTAAATGGTTAGATCTTCAAGTTTTGTGACCTGAGTCTTGAATGAGAAGGTGGCTGCAAATGGAGTTTGATTCCATGACTAACCATTCAAGTAATCATACCCATGTTATGAAATCCCAATGAAACTCTGGTACGTTTCCCTGGTCAGGATTACTTTGGGTTTTGTCACACACGAGTGTGCCTGAGGGCAATGCATCCCCATGGGTGATGGAAGCTTCTCGTTTGGTGCCTTCTGAGACTTGTCTTTATGCATTGTTTCCTTTGGCTGGTTCTGATTTGTATTGTTTTGCTAAAATAAAACTGTAGTACATGTAGCTCTTTCTTGAGTTCTGTAAGACATTCTGGGAAATTGTGGAAAGTGGGGGATTGGTTAGTGGGGATTCCCAAATTTGTAGCCAGCTGGTCAAAGTGGAGTGGCATGGATAACCTTGAACTTGTGGCTTTTTTTTAGAGGTGAGGGCATTCTTGTGAAGGAGTATGCTCTTCACCTGTGACATTTGGCCTAACCCAGGTTGTTGGTGACAGAAGGCATCACAGATGTATACAACAACAATGAAACCATCTAAATACTTAAAATGAAATAGAGTATCTTATTTCATTCAGCATTAAGTGATCCACAATATTACACTTTCTTTTCCAGCTTTATTGAGATAATATTGACATAAAATATGTAAGCTTAAAGTGTACATCATAATGATTTGATGCACACATATTTTGTCAAATGATTACTTTGATAAGGTAGGTTTATATCTCCATCCCTCCCTTAATTAAAATTTATTTTTTGTGATGATAGATATTAAGATGTACTGTCTCAATAATTTTCAGATACATAACACAATATTGTTAATTATAGTCACCATGCTGTACAATAGATCCCTAAAATTTATTTATCTTATAGCTAGATGTTTGTGCCCTTTAATCAGTATCTCCCCATTTTCCCTACCCCAGCCCCTAGCAACCACTATTCTACTTTTTTTTTTTTAATTTGGCTTTTTGAAATTCCACTTGTAAGTGATGTTATACAGTATTTGTCCTTCTCTGTTTCACCTGTTTTACTTAGCATAATGCCTTCAAGATCCATCCATGTTGTTGCAAAAGGCAGGCTTTCTTTTTATTGCTGAATGGCATTCTATTGTTTTGAGGGAATACTCCATTAGGTTTTTATGTTTTGACATTCTACACTTTCTTTATCCATGCATCTGTTGATGGATCCTTAGGTTGTTTCTGTGTCTTGACTACTGTGAATAATGTTGCGATGAACATGGGTTTACAGTTATTTTTTCAAGATAGTGATTTCATTTCTTTTAAATATCCTAACCCAGAAGTAGGATTGCTGGGACATATGGTAATTTTAAACTTTTTGAGGAACCTCCATGATGTTTTTCACGGTTGTTGCACAAATTTACATTCCTACCAACAGTGCACAAGTATTCCATTTTCTTCATATTTTCACCAGTGCGTGTTATCTCATCCCTTTGATAATAACCATTCTGAGAGTTTTGAAGTAGTATCTCATTGTGATTTTGATTTGCACTTCCCTGATGATTAGTGACTTGGAGGATCTTTTCATGTTGCACAAATTTACATTCCTACCAACAGTGCACAAGTATTCCATTTTCTTCATATTTTCACCAGTGCGTGTTATCTCATCCCTTTGATAATAACCATTCTGAGAGTTTTGAAGTAGTATCTCATTGTGATTTTGATTTGCACTTCCCTGATGATTAGTGACTTGGAGGATCTTTTCATATAGCTCTTGGCCATATATGTGTCTTCTCTGGAAAAAATGTCTATTCAAATCTTTGTCCATTTTTAAACATATTATTTTTTGCTATTGATTTGTATGAGTTCCTTATATATTTTGGATATTAACTCCTAGTCTGGTGGCTTGCAAATATTTTATTCCTTTTGTAGGTTGCCTTTCTAGATAGAAAAATACCTTAAAACACCATTGTAAATGGTGTAAATGACAAAAACAGAATGAAATATTGCTGTTAGCTCTATTTTGTTAAAAAATATACATGTATCTTTTGTGACAGGTTATGAAATTATTTTTCCTTTTCATTTTTGCTACTTTCTAATTTTATTTCAATAAACCTATAGAATTTTCTAAGAATAAAATTCAATTCTCTGAATTTTTAGAATTACATTATTATAAGAAAATCCACATTATTTTATAATTTTATAACATGTTTCTTTTCCCATAAGTTGACTGTGGCTAAGGTAAATACTAGCAAGGTCCTTTGATGAACTCTAAGCTCCTCTGAAACATCTGTTGACTGGTTGCAGCTCAGCTTCGGACCCTTGCTTTCTTGTCTGCTATCAAACATCCTGGACTTGTGGTCCTCAGCATTTGAACTTTAATCTTAATGTCTCAGCAGAGACTTGGCTCTCAGCTCTCAGACCTTCTGCTTAAGGTGTACTCTGGCAGAGTGAGTGATTGTATCTTTCAGGTGGTATGAGAAACAAGAATCCTTGGAAAAAGTTCAGTCTATCCAAGTCCTCCAATCAAAGTCTATAAGGAAAAATTTGAGACCCAAAAGTCTATAGAAATCGGCTACTGTATAACTCAGTGTAAAAAGATGGTCAGGGATATGGAAATTTAGGCCTGAATACACCTTGTAACATCATATCAAGTGATGTGGGTCCATCTGGGGAAGATTGGGGTCTCTGTGAAAGCTTGTTTGTTCTACTATTGATATACTATTCCCATTTAGACAGTATTGCTCTGTAGAAATAAGAAAAACAACTAATACAGAAGTAACAAAAACACTAACCTGAAAAGAAACCTGCACCCTAGTGTTCACAGCAGCACTATTTACATTAGCCAAGATATGGAATTAACCTGTGTCCATCAACAGATGAAGGAATAAAGAAGATGTGAGATATATATATATATATATATACATATATATATCACTTTATCCTCCTCTGTTTTATATATAAATATATATATCAGACACGACTGAGCGACTGAATTGAACTGAACTGAACTGATACATATATATATGCATACATACATATACATATGGGGCTTAAAGAACCCACCCGCCAATGCAGGAGACATAAGAGATGCATGTTTGATCCCTGGGTCGGGAAGATCCCCTGAAGAAGGAAATGGCACCCCACTCTGGTATTCTTGCCTGGAAAATCCCATGGATGGAGGAGCCTGGCAGGCTACAGTCCATGCGGTCACACAGAGTTGGATGACTGAAGCGACTTAGCACAGCATAGGACAGCACATACATATACATACATTGGAGTACTACGCAGCCATAACAAAAGAATGAAATCTTGCTATTTGTAACAACAAGAATAGACTTCAAGGGTATTCTGCTAAGTGAAAAAAAGTCAGAAAGAGAAAGACAAATATTGTATGATATCACTTATATGTGGAATCTAACAGTAAAAGGAACTAGTGAATATACCAAAAAGGAAACAGACTCACAGACATAGAGAACAAACTAGTTGTTACTAATGGGTAGAGGGGAGGTAAGAGGGGCCACGTTTGGGTGAGATTGAGAGTTACTTACTACTTTGTATAAAATAAGCTGCAAGCATACACTGTACAACTCAAGGAATATAGCCAATACTTTTATAATAATTATAAATGGAGTATAACCTTAAAATTATGAATCACTATATTATACACCTGCAACTTAGATAATATGGTACATCAACTGTATTTCAATTTGAAAAAAAAGAAAAGCAAGCTAAAATATAAGACATCAGATACAGAAACATTTTTCACTTCCACATTTTTTACCTTAAAAGTGAATTTGTCTCTTAAAGAGTCCTCTTCACACATAACTATGTATAGGCTAATTATACCTCAGATTTTATGAATATTTTTGTTCCCTCATACACTAAGAACTTTCATATATGTGCTTGCTCAGCCACTCAGTCACGTCCAAATCTTTGCAACCCTGTGGACTCTGTCAATGTGGTTTTCCAGGTAAGAATATGGGAGTAGGTTGCCAATTCTTCTTCCAGGGAATATTCCCAACTCAGGGATCAAACCTGTATCTCCTGCATCTCTTGTATTGGCAAGAGGATTTTCTTTTTTCACCACTACACAACCTTTCATACAGTATTTCAAATGATGATAGTCTGTGGTCTCTAAAGTATAAGGTTTAAAGTATTAATTTTCAGGTCATATTCTTTTGAATAGTAATATTGAAAGGATTTCATGGGATGCCTATATGTAGTTCTTACATTAGTTAATTTAAAAGGACAAATATATGCACCTCAGTTTCTTATCTTTAAGAAATCACTTTCTAAAGAAATCATGTGAGAATACAGACTCTATTCAAGGTTATGGTTTTTCCAGCTGTCATGCATGGATGTGAGAGTTGGACCATAAAGAAGGCTGAGCATCAAAGAATGGATGCTTTTGAACTCTGGCATTGGAGAAGGCTCTTGAGAGCACCTTGGACTGTAAGGAGATCAAACCAGTCCGTCCTAAAGGAAATCAACCCTGAATATTCATTGGAAGGACTGATGCTGAAGCTGAAGCTCCAATACTTTGGCCACCTGATGGGAAGAACTGACTCTTTGGAAAAGACCCTGGTGCTGGGAAAGATTGAAGACAGGAGGAGAAGGGGATGACAGAGGATGAGATGGTTGGATAGCATCACTGACTCAATGGACATGAGTTTGGGCAAACTCTGGGAGATGGTGAGAGACAGGGCAGCCTGGTGTGCTGCAGTCCAAGGGATTGCAAAGAGCTGAACATGACTGAGCATCTGAACAACAATAATAGTCTAGAGGAGTGAGCTTGTGCTGTAAATGGAAATTTTAGACTGCATTTCCAGCTCTTGTTTTAACAGAGTGAAGATGGAGCACAATATTTTTAATAAGAAAATGATGTTGGCAAAACTTTTTCCTCTGAATTCTTCCCTTTGTTAGCTATTAAACTAGTAATGATAATGAGCACTTTGCGAGGTTCTGTGCAAGTCGCTAGAAAGAAAGTCTCATTGCCCACCCAGAAGGGGATAATGGTCATTTTTATTTTAATGGTTTACATGCTGCCCGAGACAAATAGCTCCCCTTATGTCTCCATGGGTGAACTGATTTAGTCTGAATACATGGAGATCCAGGAACTCTTTTTAATGAGAGATTTTTTTCCTTCTATGTTTTCTTTTTATGTACCACTCCCCAATCCCTAGCCACATACATTTTCTTTCCTATTCAGTTCATTCTGCTTCAGGAAGGTATGTATGGAGAAAGAGAAAGGAGCCTTGAAGGGGACAAAAGTGCTCATAAGAAAGTGTACAAAGCTGTACTCTAATTTTTATATTCCTAAATCAGTATTTGGCCAATATCAGTAACTCAATACTGTAGCTATATAAATTTTTTCTTGATATGGTTCATCATTTTTTTAAACCACCAAAACCCTTAATTCACTGATTCAACAACCTTTTCACTGTCACTTGACCCTTTATATAAGAACCTTAGATTCTGCATTTTCTTGCGTGGACTTCCTTGCTAGTTTCTGCCAAATAGTATCTGACCAGCAAAATCCTAACTCTAGTTAAATGCAATTATTAATCTTGTATCTATAGAACTGAGTGTTGCTGGAGAAAAACATGTAGAGACTTACATTAAATTTGTGACCACGTGCCTCAAGTGAGACCTTGCTGCCCAACAGACAATCCTATTAGACGTTTCTGTAAACAGCTCATTTTCCATTGCCCTTTAGATAATGATTTCACATATTTCCTTTTTCTTAAAATCTTCAATGCTTTCTACTTCTCTACAATATCAGAAAATTACATATCTTTTTAGACCGTTCAGTTCAGTTCAGTCACTCTGTCATGTCCGACTCGTTGCAACACCATGAACTGCAGCACGCCAGGCCTCCCTGTCCATTACCAATTCCCGGAGTCCACCCAAACCCATGTCCATTGTGTCAGTGATGCCATCCAACCATCTCATCTTCTGTTGTCCCCTTCTCCTCCTGCCCTCAATCTTTCCCAGCATCAGGGTCTTTTCAAATGAGTCAGCTCTTCGCATCAGGTGGCCAAAGTATTGGAGTTTCAGCTTCAACATCAGGCCCTCCAATAAACACTCAGGACTGATCTCTTTTAGAATGGACTGGTTGGATCTCCTTGCAGTCCAAGAGACTCTCAAGAGTCTTCTCCAACACCACAGTTCAAAAGCATCAATTCTTTGGTGCTCAGCTTTCTTTATAGTCCAACTCTCACATCCATACATGACTACTCGAAACATCATTGCCTTGACGAGACGGACTTTTGTTGGCAAAGTGATGTCTCTGCTTTTTAATATGCTGTCTAGGTTGGTCATAAATTTTGTTCCAAGGAGCAAGACTGAGAAAATATTAATAGAAGCAAACAAGAATACCCATCTGTATTAATAGAAGCAAACAAGAATACCCATCTGCTGCCATCATTCTGTTTGCCAAATTCCGGCATCCACACCCATGAATACCTTCTTATTTGTTATATGTGTGACCTACTTGTTTTCTTGAAAGTGAAACTGTGTTAGTCACTCAGTCGTGTCTGACTCTTTGTGACCTCATAGACTGTAGCCTATCAGGCTCCTCTGTCCATGGAAGTCTGCAGGCAAGAATACTGGAGTGGGTAGCCATTCCCTTCTCTAGGGGATCTTCCTGACCCAGGGATCCACCCTGGGTCTTCTCTATTGTAGGCAAATTCTTCACCATCTGAGCTGCCAGAGAAGCCCTGGTACTCAAAGCACTCAAAGATTTCACATCTGCATTGTTCTTCTCTCCTAAGTTATCAATTTTCCGTCACTACAGGATAATCTCCCTCAGCTGGCAAACATGTGGCACTCTCTGCCCTTGAACTCACATCTCTTTCTAGTCATTGCCTGATTTCTTTGCCCCCTCCCTTTATTGAAAAAATTCTTGAAAAGATTGTCCAAATTCTATATTTTGAGACCAGGGTTTGATCCCTGGGTGGGGAATATCCCCTGGAGAAGGGAATGGCAACCCTAGTATTGCCAAAGGAATGGCAACTCTACCATTCTTGCCTGGAGAATCCCATGGACAGAGGAGCCAGGCGGGCTACAGTCCATAGGGTTACAAAGAGTTGGACATGACTGAGCGACTAAGGCCAGACCTTCTATTCACTCTTAAAAACTTATTTTAGTGTGACACAAGCACTTAGGCAAAACACTGCAGAAAACACAATGTAGATGAATAATGTATGGGGGCACTTACAAGGGAACCACTCCTATGATCATCGCTAAAGATAAGAAATAGAACATAGTCAGCATCCCAGTAACCTTCACATATCCTTTCCAAGTCACATTCCTTTTCCTCCTCCCAAGAGGGAACCACTAACTTGACTTTTATGGTAATCATTTTCTTGTTTTTATTTAAAGTTTTATAGTTTGACTGCCAATGTAGACGTCCATAAATATTTAATAGTATTATTTTGTTCTACTTAATTCTGAACATTTAGTACATGAAATTGTGTAGTCGGTAACTCTGTGCTTTTTTTTTTTTTTTTTTTTGCTCAGTTCAGTTCAGTCTCTCAATCATGTCTGACTCTTTGCAACCCCATGGACTGTAGCTTGCCAGGCTTCCCTGTCCATCAACAGCTCCCAGAGCTTACTCAAACTCATGTCCATTGAGTCAGTGATGCCATCCAACCATCTCATCCTCTGTCGTCCTCTTCTCCTCCCACCTTCAATCTTTCTCAGCCTCGGGGGCTTTTCCAGTGAGTCAATTCTTCCCATCAGGTAGCCAAAGTATTGGAGCTTCAGCTTCAGCATCAGTCCTTCCAGTGAATATTCAGGACTGATTTCCTTTAGGATGGACTGGTTGGATCTCCTTGCAGTCCAAGGGATTCTCAAGAGTTTTCTCCAATTTTTTTTTTTTTTTTTTTGCTCAGTATTAGGTTAATAAGGTGCCTCTATATTCTTGTTTGTACCTTTAGCTTGCTCGCTTGTATTAATGATAATATCTTACAGTATGACTGTACTCCACTTTATTCATTCTATTATTTATATTTCTGTGGTTGACTGTCTCTCTTTATGCCACTGCATTGGTCTGCCTTTAGTCTTCATTATGGCCCCAAACCACTCTGTTCAAGGTCTTTGGGATACAAAACACCAGTGGTCAATTCCCATCCTAATTTTACTGGATCTTACTGGCATCATTTGACATCAACTTTCTTCTAGAAACAGTTTCTTTTCCTGGGATATCACTCCGTCCAATTTTCTCTGCCCTTGTGGCTGTTCCGTATCAGTGCCCTTTGCTGACTCCTCCTTATAGACTAAATCTTTCAGTGTTGAAGTGCTCCACATATCAGTTCTTGGACACTTTTTTCTTCTATTTATACTCATGCTTAGGTAATCTCATGCAATATGCCTTCAGGTTTCATCTATATGATCTCTTCCAAATTTATTTCTCCAACCTATGCTTCTCACCTGAATATCTGTCTCTGCCTACTGAATGATTCTATCACAGAAATTTAAATGCCTCACATTAAACTCTTATTCTCCTACACCATCCCTGCCTCCACAATCTTGTTCCACTGTCATACTTTCTCAATTCATAAAAAAAGATACTGCTGCTGCTGCTAAGTCGCTTTAGTCATGTTCAACTCTGTGCAGTCCCATAGATGGCAGCCCACCAGGCTCCCCCATCCCTGGGATTCTCCAGACAAGAACACTGGAGTGGGTTACCATTTCCTTCTCCAATGCATGAAAGTGAAAAGTGAAAGTGAAGCTCCTCAGTTGTGTCCAACTCTTCAGGACCCCATGGACTGCAGCCTACCAGGCTCCTCCATCCATGGGATTTTCCAGGCAAGAGTACTAGAGTGGGTTGCCATTGTCTTCTCTGAAAAAATGATACTACATTCTTTTAAATGCTAAGACAGTAACTGTGATGTCATCCTTGATTTGTTCTATTACTTATGTTTTAAGTATAATTGTCCAATGTAAAATGCACAAAGGTGATGTAAATATAAAATGAATATGTGTCAAAGGCATGAGGGAACCAGTAATATGAATTTATAAGCACACTAAGAAAGACTAAGAAGAGATTGCTGGGTTACATATAAAACAGATTAATATCCCACAGAAAAATAAACTATAATGTTTGGGAGTATCTTTTCCACTAGATAGGAATTATTCACATCTCCACTGGACAAAAGTTTATAAGTTAACTTGTAACTTCAGTGAGCCTGAAGCCTTTAATGCAAACAAAGTAGATACACCTAGATAACATATAGTTAGGCCTTTGCCTCCATAGGACATCGAACTTACACCCCGCTCACTTTTTGCCTTGTTTCCAAGCTTTGAACATTTTTCTTAATACCTGACAAACAATCCATCAATAAATTCTGTTGGCTCTTGCATAAAACTACTTTTAGGATTCAGTTATCACTTTCTTAGCTACCATTCTGGATGAGGTCCTCATCACTTCTTGCCTGGATTTTTGCAATTGCTCCTTACTTTGTTTCTTTACTTCCTCCCCTGCTTTTTTAGTTTTTCTCTGCCACATCAGACAGAGCAATCCTGATTTGTTCAAAAAACACCAATGATATCCATTCTCACTGATGGGACTATTCCAAGCTTTTACCTTGGTCTACAAGACATTATGTTCTTTTTCTGGCTAATTGGCTGGTCTTCTCTCTTCCATTTCACCTTAGCCTCCTTACTCACTCTCTGGCAGATAGCTATCCTGCCTTAGGGATGTTCTTACTTTGAAAGTTCTTATTCCTTGTATTCCTCCCTCTGTGCTACTTCCTCCTTCACTTTATTCAGGTTTCTCCCAAATGTTATGAAATCTTTTTCTTATTCTCTGTTTAATTCACTCCCACTCCTTGAATTATTTTTCTTCACAGCACTTATTATCACTAACATATTCTAAATTATATTTGGTGCTAGTTTCTCCCTCCTAGGATGTAAATTCCATGGCAGCAGCCACTTTGTTTTGTTAACTGTTGTAAACCCAGTACATGGTAGATCTTAGTCAATATCTGTTGAATCAATGAAAGAATAAATGTATGAATTTTCCTTGAAAATGATACCATGGAGAAGCACACGTGCTTTCAATCATCAAACCTACTGATTACTTATTTCATTATTCTGTGAACACATGTAAACCCATTTTTGCAAGCATGTGCCCTATATCATAATTATAAAAGCCATTTCTTCCCAAATAAGTCATCTCAAAATAGCCAGAGTTTTCATTTTGCTGTAACTCTTAACATAGACATTAACATCTGGAAAGAAGTAAAAATAATATTTCTGAGGAAGCCAGAGAGATTGCCTTTTTAAAAGACTCTCCAGTACCAGCCAGGGTTTCACTAGTCCAGTTGTCTGTAGCTTAATCTGCATTTAAGGAAGTTCTAGCCCCTGGCTTCTATTTCCTCTTCTCTTGCTACATAATTGAGCTAGTGGTTCACAAAGCAGCCTTCCAGAGCCAGTANAGCTTCAGCTTCAGCATCAGTCCTTCCAGTGAATATTCAGGACTGATTTCCTTTAGGATGGACTGGTTGGATCTCCTTGCAGTCCAAGGGACTCTCAAGAGTTTTCTCCAATTGTTTTTTTTTTTTTTGCTCAGTATTAGGTTAATAAGGTGCCTCTATATTCTTGTTTGTACCTTTAGCTTGCTCGCTTGTATTAATGATAATATCTTACAGTATGACTGTACTCCACTTTATTCATTCTATTATTTATATTTCTGTGGTTGACTGTCTCTCTTTATGCCACTGCATTGGTCTGCCTTTAGTCTTCATTATGGCCCCAAACCACTCTGTTCAAGGTCTTTGGGATACAAAACACCAGTGGTCAATTCCCATCCTAATTTTACTGGATCTTACTGGCATCATTTGACATCAACTTTCTTCTAGAAACAGTTTCTTTTCCTGGGATATCACTCCGTCCAATTTTCTCTGCCCTTGTGGCTGTTCCGTATCAGTGCCCTTTGCTGACTCCTCCTTATAGACTAAATCTTTCAGTGTTGAAGTGCTCCACATATCAGTTCTTGGACACTTTTTTCTTCTATTTATACTCATGCTTAGGTAATCTCATGCAATATGCCTTCAGGTTTCATCTATATGATCTCTTCCAAATTTATTTCTCCAACCTATGCTTCTCACCTGAATATCTGTCTCTGCCTACTGAATGATTCTATCACAGAAATTTAAATGCCTCACATTAAACTCTTATTCTCCTACACCATCCCTGCCTCCACAATCTTGTTCCACTGTCATACTTTCTCAATTCATAAAAAAAGATACTGCTGCTGCTGCTGCTAAGTCGCTTTAGTCGTGTTCAACTCTGTGCAGTCCCATAGATGGCAGCCCACCAGGCTCCCCCATCCCTGGGATTCTCCAGGCAAGAACACTGGAGTGGGTTACCATTTCCTTCTCCAATGCATGAAAGTGAAAAGTGAAAGTGAAGCTCCTCAGTTGTGTCCAACTCTTCAGGACCCCATGGACTGCAGCCTACCAGGCTCCTCCATCCATGGGATTTTCCAGGCAAGAGTACTAGAGTGGGTTGCCATTGTCTTCTCTGAAAAAATGATACTACATTCTTTTAAATGCTAAGACAGTAACTGTGATGTCATCCTTGATTTGTTCTATTACTTATGTTTTAAGTATAATTGTCCAATGTAAAATGCACAAAGGTGATGTAAATATAAAATGAATATGTGTCAAAGGCATGAGGGAACCAGTAATATGAATTTATAAGCACACTAAGAAAGACTAAGAAGAGATTGCTGGGTTACATATAAAACAGATTAATATCCCACAGAAAAATAAACTATAATGTTTGGGAGTATCTTTTCCACTAGATAGGAATTATTCACATCTCCACTGGACAAAAGTTTATAAGTTAACTTGTAACTTCAGTGAGCCTGAAGCCTTTAATGCAAACAAAGTAGATACACCTAGATAACATATAGTTAGGCCTTTGCCTCCATAGGACATCGAACTTACACCCCGCTCACTTTTTGCCTTGTTTCCAAGCTTTGAACATTTTTCTTAATACCTGACAAACAATCCATCAATAAATTCTGTTGGCTCTTGCATAAAACTACTTTTAGGATTCAGTTATCACTTTCTTAGCTACCATTCTGGATGAGGTCCTCATCACTTCTTGCCTGGATTTTTGCAATTGCTCCTTACTTTGTTTCTTTACTTCCTCCCCTGCTTTTTTAGTTTTTCTCTGCCACATCAGACAGAGCAATCCTGATTTGTTCAAAAAACACCAATGATATCCATTCTCACTGATGGGACTATTCCAAGCTTTTACCTTGGTCTACAAGACATTATGTTCTTTTTCTGGCTAATTGGCTGGTCTTCTCTCTTCCATTTCACCTTAGCCTCCTTACTCACTCTCTGGCAGATAGCTATCCTGCCTTAGGGATGTTCTTACTTTGAAAGTTCTTATTCCTTGTATTCCTCCCTCTGTGCTACTTCCTCCTTCACTTTATTCAGGTTTCTCCCAAATGTTATGAAATCTTTTTCTTATTCTCTGTTTAATTCACTCCCACTCCTTGAATTATTTTTCTTCACAGCACTTATTATCACTAACATATTCTAAATTATATTTGGTGCTAGTTTCTCCCTCCTAGGATGTAAATTCCATGGCAGCAGCCACTTTGTTTTGTTAACTGTTGTAAACCCAGTACATGGTAGATCTTAGTCAATATCTGTTGAATCAATGAAAGAATAAATGTATGAATTTTCCTTGAAAATGATACCATGGAGAAGCACACGTGCTTTCAATCATCAAACCTACTGATTACTTATTTCATTATTCTGTGAACACATGTAAACCCATTTTTGCAAGCATGTGCCCTATATCATAATTATAAAAGCCATTTCTTCCCAAATAAGTCATCTCAAAATAGCCAGAGTTTTCATTTTGCTGTAACTCTTAACATAGACATTAACATCTGGAAAGAAGTAAAAATAATATTTCTGAGGAAGCCAGAGAGATTGCCTTTTTAAAAGACTCTCCAGTACCAGCCAGGGTTTCACTAGTCCAGTTGTCTGTAGCTTAATCTGCATTTAAGGAAGTTCTAGCCCCTGGCTTCTATTTCCTCTTCTCTTGCTACATAATTGAGCTAGTGGTTCACAAAGCAGCCTTCCAGAGCCAGTATCAAATGGAATCTGGCTACAGATGCAAATTTTCAGCCTCAACTCATTCTCACTGGCTCTTCCATCTGTGTTTTAACAAGTTTTCCACATGATTGGGATGCTCATGTATAGCTAAAACCACTGTCTCGAGTAGTTGGCCTCTACCCCTTCTGATAGAAGGCCTTCCTTGGTGACTCAGACAATAGAAAGTCCTTCCTGATGGCTCAGACAGTAAAGAATGTGCCTGCAATGCGGGAGACCTGGGTTCGATCCCTGGGTTGGGAAGATTTCTTGGAGAAGGAAATGGGAACACACTCCACTATTCTTGCTTGGAGAAAAATCTTCCATGGACAGAAGATCCTGGCAGGTTACCATCCATGGTGTCGCAAAGAGTTGGACAAGACTGAGGAACCAGCATACATCCCTCCTGAGGCAGTGGTAAAGGTAAGTCAACTGACTCAAACCAAACCTTGACTTTGCTGCATGGTAGCTGTGTGACGGCACTTTCTTGATGGCTCAGCAATAAAGGATCTTCCTGCAAAGCAGGTCTCAAAGGAAATGTGGGTTCAATCTTTGGGTCAGAAAGATCCCATGGAGGAGGAAATGGCAACTTACTCCAGAATTCTTGCCAGGAAAATCCCATGGACAGAGGAGCCTAGTTGGCTACAGTCCATGGGGTCAAAAGAGTCTGACACAACTGAGCACAGCCCAGTTGTGTGATTGAAACTAAGCCATTTCTCTATGTCTCACTTTCCTTATATGTGAACTGAAGATGTTAATAGCACAGGTTCGATTCCTGGTCAGGTAACTAAAAGCTTGCATGCTGTGCTGCCAAGAAAATAATAGTAATAAAATAAATTAAATAAAATGAATACCTATCTTAATTAAAGATTAAAATGAACTCTCAGTATTTAAAAAAGTAGTACAACCTTGTAAGTATATTATGAAGATTAAACTGATTAATACAGCCAAGTGAAATGCTTAGGACAATGTGTAGCACATAATAAGAACCAACTACAGAACAGGGAAGAACATTGGCATTTTTACATAAAGTATCTGTATTGTTGAATTCTTTTGGTTATATTTTCTCTAGTAACATGAATTCTTCAAGTACACAAGCTATGTTTTATATTTCTCTATGTCCCTGGTGGTGGTAGTTTAGTTGTAAGTCTTGTCTGACTCTTGCGACCCCAGGGACTGTAACCCATCAGGCTCCTCTGTCCATGGAATTTTTCAGGCAAGAATACTAGAGTGGGTTGCTGTTTCCTCCTCAAGGGGATCTTGCTGACCTGGAGATCTAACCCATGTCTCCTATATTACAGGCAAATTCTTTACAACTTAGTCACTCAGGAAGCCCCTCTATATCTGTAGAACTGAGCATATCATTATTGATATTATAATCATTAACTGAGTGCTTACTATGTCATTACCATTTTATAATAAATATCTTTAGTTGTTTGAAGCACTCTGTTGATTACTCAATTGAATGAGAAATCTGCATTAGTTTGTCCACTGAAATTATTTTTGCATTATTTCAGAAATGTCTTAAATATATCTGCTTATGAGTCTCAACCATTACTTACCTACAGATAAGCAAGCCACACAAATTGTAGATCTCTTGTAGCCTATTTATTTGAATTGTATAGGATTTCTGTGTACCCATATATTTATGTATCTCATTAACTTGTTCTAAAGAGCAAAAAAAAAAAATAAATTGTTAATGCTAGGTCAGGTTGTCTGTAAATGACTTAAGGAATATGTTAATGATCTTGCACCAAATGAAGATTACAAAGCAGGTGCACTTGAGATATGAGCTTTTAACTGATAGCACACAGCTTCTAATGGCTTCAGTAACTAAGATAATGGTGATATCAGTCTGGTAAGCTCATGGTTCACACCATCCATTTAAAACAAAAGAGAACTTCAACTAGAATCTCCCTGTAGACTCATTGTCCTGCTTATTTAAATAGCAGTTAATTTAAAGACACACACACACACAAGTTAAACTCCATTATTTCTAATACATCTCTTTCAAATAAACTGTATTCTCCTATGGCAAAACCCTGACTGAAAGAAACACTGGTATATTTATATAGTCATTGTCTTTTGCTGTTGAGATTTATCTCCCAAATTTATGGTATTGTTTGTGGTTAAAGACAGGAAATGTAGAAAACCAGAAGTACAGATTTCTGAACAAGGTCCTAAGAGGTGTCCACCATCATGTCCCCCAGGTCCCAAAAGGAAGAAAAGCAAGTGGGAATAAACAAAGTTGACAACAGTTTGATTTGCTGTGTTTGGGATCCTTAGCTGAAATGAACAAACTAAATCTCAAAATAATGGTCACAAACATATATATAGGGGAGAAATGATAGTGGGTTCGAGTTCATTCCACTTGATCTCCAAACCTCATTTCTCAGTATGACACTGGCTGTAACTGAGAGGAATCAAACTCCAACAGGCTTAAACAGAAAAGGGAATTTATTGGCCTTCTCTGGTGGTCCAGTGGTTCAGAATCTGCCTGCCAATGCAAGGGGGCACTGGTTCAATCCCTGGTCTGGGAAGATTCCACATTCCGGGGTTGGCTGGGGGAAGCAACTACGCCATATGGCACAAGTGCTGAGCCCGCCCTCTAGAGCCTGCAAGCTGCAACTACTGAAGCCCACGCTCTAGAGCACGTGCTCAATAAGGGAAATCACTGGAGTGAGAAGCCCACTCCCCGCAACCAGAGAGTAGGTCCCACGCCCCGAAACTAGAGAAAGCCCATGCTCAGTAATGAAGACCCAGAGCAGCCAAAAATAAATAAAATCAATTTTTAAAGAAAAGGGCATTTATTGACTCAAATATCTGAAATATCTCGGGGGAGATCTGATTTCAGCCATCGTTAGACCCAGGGGCTCAACACTTTACTCTCCCGCTGCCTTCTCTTCCAGACAGGATCTCCCATGAATGGGGCAAGACAGCCATAGTGCACCCCAACAGTGTCCCCAAAGACCCACAGCAAACCAGCTTAACCTCACCTGAAAAATGACTTCTTCCTTGTTTGATCTGGAAAAAAGTTCCTAGTGGAGGCTTTGATTGGTCTAAATTGGGTTGTGTGCCAGTCTCTACACACACAGGGAAATGGGACAAGTTCTTTTGAACATAACCATGGTATATCACTACTTCACATGAAAGAAGGATTTCTTTTACCAGTGTTGCTGAGCACCTTATAACCTGAGATTTCCTTGCATCTTATTGTGAGTTTTCCAGCATAATATGCACCTCACCTTCTTTCTTCCATATCTACTTTTAAAAACATAATACATAACAACTACCATATAGACTCTGAAATATATACACCCCTTCTCTGGTGTTCGAATTCTGCATCTATTTCCATGTTCAGGATTTTCCAGTTTATCTGCATTTGTCCTCTGGTTAGGACATGGTTCTTCATGGTATGGTCAACCATGGCTAATAACTCAGTCCCTATTTTAAAATCTGTTATTTGCAACACAGCAATAATAACTATAAAATTCCTAGTTGAAAATTTCAAGTCCAGGTCAAGAGTATGCTGTCTTTGCTCTTAACCTGTCTCTTTGACAGACTTTTCCCATACTGTGTGCTGTTGATATCCCAAATATTACATTCTAATAGCTTTGCATTTTCAATAGAAAAGGAGTTGAGGATTAAATGAGATTATGTTATAAGGAGTATATCACAGTATCCAGCATATATAAAGTACTCAATAAATAATGCCTCTTTATGTTACAGCTCACTTGGTTATCCTATCACCATCATCATCATCATTCCCTAATAACTCTGGTAGGTAGATCCTGGGATTGGCTTGACAGGTCAAGTGATCACCCTTGTTGTAGGAGAGGAAGGAGATGGAGGATACTCACTCTCAATTAAACTTTGAGAAGGATTTGCCCCAGGCTAGATGGGTTCTATTTCCAGAAGAAGGTACAACAAATGTCAAGCAAGCAAGAACAACGTATATGCACTGTAACTCGCTTATCAACTATCTGGCCAATTCTTTGCTTGAATGAATTAATGAATGAATGAATGGATTTATTGCTAAAGATCCTTAGCTTGAATTTGTAAGTTTTCTTATTTTACAGTTTGAAGCTCTGGATATCTGGCCTAAGTTGGGTTATTTTAAGGCTTGCTTATTTAGATATATGAATGACATTGATAATATTATCTATAAAATTATTAGATTCAGAGACTTGATATAATTAATGTGCATGTTTCTCAGTTTGTAAGATCAACTGTATTATATATCAAAGTATTGTTATTTAAAATTGGATGTAGAAGTCCCTTGTAGATAGAAACATTTGTTTAACTTATTTAAAATGCAACAGTATTTTTACAGGCAAAATGAATATAGGTAATATCATCTATATATGTATCTTACTGTTTGTTTCTAACAGTCTTGTGAAGATAGCTGCTCTAAACATAATGAAACAGGTGTGCCGTAATAGGTCTAGTAGGAATGTTTTGGCTGTTAGCATCTTTTAAATGCTTCTGCTGAGAAACCATGTTTTCATAACAAGGTTGGTGAGTATTAAACCTGTGATAGTTCTTTCTGGGATTACTATAATTTACAAAAACAATAAAAACCTGCTAAAAACATTTATGTATTTTTAAATGTTGTAATCTAGGGATCCCACTGATATTTGTGGTGAAAGATTTGCCCAGGGCTACATAACCCTGCTTGTACATTGCCAGGACTGCAATCTGTTTTATGACAAAACAGATTCATTTATCTCCAAATAAATAAATTACTTTTGTGAACATTTAGAAACATTTGCATAATTAGGCTGTAAGATCTTAGCAGTCTTTTTCATAATAATTAAACTAATCTAATCTTGGACAGGGTAAACAGACTTACTAGGATGAGAGCAGCCTTCAGGCAAGGAACTTACCGCATTCTGCAGGAACTGTAAGGCTGATGATGTTTGTTAATTATGCAGAGCTTTACTCCCCAGTAATAGCAGCGTTTGTATTGCCTGAAGCTTAGATAGCTACTCCCAGGCACATAAAATTAGACTCTGCTTTTTTGACATTCTCTTAAAAAAAAAAAAAAGATGATACTTCAAAATGATTATATGCTTTCAACAAGGAGGGCATTAGCTTTCCACTGATGGATTCTGGATCTGCCAGCAATTGGTCCATTCTTCAGTCATGTGATCTTGATTATCTTTAGATCTGGAGCCTTTCAGACTGTCTACAGATACACCAAGCTGAGGCTTAATAAAAGAACAGCAAGATGAATGACTACATTTCAGTCCTCAGAACTTCCTAGAATCCCAAGTTTACCAAAAAAAGACACTTTAGCAAATCACTTGTTTTAAACTCAGGCTCATTTTATTTATAATTATCTAAAGGGAACATGGTATATACATTATATATATGTATCAAATGAAAATGAGGGTTTTGAAAAATTTCAGTGCTTTTGCTAAACAGTCCTATAGACAGGCGGACTCATGTAGTGGTTTTAATTGTAACAGCTGGAGGGAACCATTGCCTGCCTTTTTGATTATAATGATTATATTTACCTTAAAAACACAAAACTGAAAAATGAACAGGTAGATAGAGGATGATTTCACCATATTTATTGACAAAATTTTCATTTTTATATCTCTCTTCACAAATGAGAAGTACTCCTGTATAGATTTTTCAAAAGAACCCTAAATAATTGATATTTCCAAAACCAAATCCTGGGAACATGTGAATTAAGAATATATAAGTGGAATAAATGTTTTTTGGAGCCACAGGTACACAGAAATAGGTAATGCATTTAATCTTGTTCATATGAAATATTATTAGAAGTGTGGTTGCAGGCACACTAGTCATCAGAAAAGTAATGGCATTATCTGTCCTTTACATGTTCTCTCTCCTTTTTGCTTATAATTTATTCATTTATGCACCATATATTTTATTTTCACTTGTATTTAGATTGGCTCCAGGAATGATTATTTATTCCTGATATGTTCAAACCTCACAGTGCATTTAATTAAGGCATCACAAACGGCTAGCTAGCTCCATGGGAAGAGATTTGTGATGTCACAACCATGGGGCATATGAGCCTGGCAATCAAGAGTTAGAAATTAAGGATTAAAAAAAACAAATGTCATGTAAATTCCAATGTTTGGAGAAGAGAGTGGGAAAGATAAGGCAAAAAGATACCATTCATCAGTCTTTCTCAAAGAAATTTTTATACAATGAAAGTGGAAGCAGTGCTTTCTGCTCAGTCTTACCCAGGCATTATGGGACTTTTCCCTGGGTGTCCAGAGAAGGGAGGACTGGAACTCGACCCTACCAGAAATCAGACCAGACCAGAACCAGAATTCGAGTCCTCTGCCAAGAGGAGGTGTTCGATCAGTCTCCAATACTCAGCTCAGGCTGAGGTCCCTTTGACCAGACTCCTACATCTAGGACTGGGGGACTAGAGAAACAGGGAAGGATAGGAAGGGTTAAGGAGAGGAAAGAGAGAGGGAAGGAGAGAGAGATCAATAAAGTCTCTTGTTCCTTACCAGTCGGGGCACTCTGGCCAGTTGTCCGCGTCAGGAGGAGACCAGAGACAAAAGGGTCCCAGTTGCGGCCGCTGGGGTCTAGTCCATTGGCAGGCAAGCTGGCCCCTGAGTACCCCGAGTGGTCAGGATGTCAGTCTCAGCAAAGAAGAACCCCACCAGAGTCGCCATTTGTTTCAGGAAGGCAGACCTCTTCCAGGGCCTGAAACTGGGCTCTTGTCTAACACTCGGAAATGAATTGTCCGAGGAGACACATGTGCTGACAAAGGAAGAGATTTTATTGGGAAAGGGCACCCAGGTGGAGAGCAGTAGGGTAAGGAAACCCAGGAGAACTGCTCTTTTATAAATTAGATTTTTTGTAACCTGAAAGTTTAGGCTTTCCAGGTGGTTCAGTGGTAAAGAATCCGCCTGCAAATGCTGGAAAGATGTGTTCGATCCCTGGGTCCAGAAGATCCACTGGAGAAGGAAATGGCAACCCACTCTAGTATTCTTGCCTGGAAAATGCCATGGACGGAGGAGCCTGGTGGGCTACCGTCCAGGGGGTCACAGACTCGGGCATGACTGAAGAACAACAACAACCTGAAAGTTTCTTAAATATTTATGAAAATTTTGGATTATATACAGACATTTAGCCATGAAACATGGCTGCAACAAAACATCCTTTTTTAAATCATGTTTAAAGTTTTAAAAATCTCTCCAGTATTCTAGAAAGTTTGCATTTTCCCTTTGGTGCTTTTAGAAATTGCAGATATAGCAGAGTATATTATCTGTATTCTTTTTCTTTTTTAAAAAATATTTATTTATTTGGCTGCATTGTGTCTTAGTTGTGGCATGCCTGTTTATTGCTGCACCAGGCTTCTCTCTAAGGGCTGTGCACAGGCTTAGTTGCCCCACAGCATGTGGAACCTTAGTTGCCCAACCAATGTTTCAACCCATGCACCTGCATTGCAAGTCTTTTTCTTTTAATTAAACAAGTATTATATAAAATCAGATTAAAATTGCAGCTAATTTTTTTCTAATAATTTTTTCTGTCTACAATTGTAACTTGTTGCACACTTAAAAATACTAATTTTCTATCTTGTTTTAAGAGCAGTAGTAGATACTCTTCATTAAAAAAAAATTCTTTTCTTTTTTTTTCAGAAATGCAAGTACTGAGGTATAGAGAAATTAGTTTGCCTGTGTCTGTTACAGAGGAGGACTGAAATAGGATCCAGATATACTTAATCCTGTTAGATAGTTAGAATAGGAAGTGAGTGAAAGTCTCTCAGTTGTGTCTGACTCTTTGTGACCCCAAGAAAAGTACAGTCAATGGAATTCTCCAGGACAGAATACTGGAGTGGGTAGCCATTCTCTTCTCCAAGTGATCTTCCCAACCCAGGACTGAACCCAGGCAGGAAGATTCTTTACTGATTGAGTCACCAGAGAAGCCCTTTTGAATAGGAAAAAGGGGTCTAAAACGATGGTGGCTGAAGGACAAAGAAAGGAAGTTCAGTTCAGTTCAGTTCAGTCACTCAGTTGTGTCTGACTCTGCGACCCCATGAATCGCAGCACGCCAGGCCTCCCTGTCCATCACCATCTCCCGGAGTTCACTCAGACTCACGTCCATCGAGTCCGTGATGCCATCCAGCCATCTCATCCTCGATCGTCCCCTTCTCCTCCTGCCCCCAATCCCTCCCAGCATGTCAACTCTTCGCATGAGGTGGCCAAAGTACTGGAGTTTCAGTTTTAGCATCATACCTTCCAAAGAAATCCCAGGGTTGATCTCCTTCAGAATGGACTGGTTGGATATCCTTGCAGTCCAAGGGACTCTCAAGAGTCTTCTCCAACACCACAGTTCAAAGGCATCGATTCTTCGGAGCTCAGCCTTCTTCGCAGTCCAACTTTCACATCCATACATGACCACAGGAAAAACCATAGCCTTGACTAGGCAGACCTTAGTCGGCCAAGTAATGTCTCTGCTTTTGAATATACTATCCAGGTTGGTCATAACTTTTCTTCCAAGGAGTAAGCGTCTTCTAATTTCATGGCTGCAGTCACCATCTGCTGTGATTTTGGAGCCCAAAAAATAAAGTCTGACACTGTTTCCACTGTTTCCCCATCTATTTCCCATGAAGTGATGGGACCGGATGCCATGATCTTCGTTTTCTGAATGTTGAGCTTTAAGCCAACTTTTTCACTCTCCACCTTCACTTTCATCAAGAGGCTTTTTAGCTCCTCCTCACTTTCTGCCATAAGGGTGGTGTC
>SJYX01000906.1:272184-302005 GCA_006410675.1 Oreotragus oreotragus
TACTCCTTTTCCTATTTGGAACCAGTCTGTTGTTCCATGTCCAGTTCTAACTGTTGCTTCCTGACCTGCATACAGATTTCTCAAGAGCCTGGTTAGGTGGTCTGGTATTCCCATCTCTTTCAGAATTTTCCACAGTTGATTGTGATCCACACAGTCAAAGGCTTTGGCATAGTCAATAAAGCAGAAATAGATGTTTTTCTGGAACTCTCTTGCTTTTTCCATGATCCAGCAGATGTTGGCAATTTGATCTCTGGTTCCTCTGCTTTTTCTAAAACCAGCTTGAACATCAGGAAGTTCACGGTTCATGTATTGCTGAAGCCTGGCTTGGAGAATTTTGAGCATTACTTTACTAGCGTGTGAGATGAGTGCAATTGTGTGGTAGTCTGAGCATTCTTTGGCATTGCCTTTCTTTGGGCTATGGTTTTTCCAGTAGTCATGTATAGATGTGAAAGTTGGACTATGAAGAAAGCTGAGCGATGAAGAATTGATGCTTTTGAACTGTGCTGTTGGAGAAGACTCTTGAGAGTCCCTTGGACTGCAAGGAGCTCCAACCAGTCCATTCTGAAGGAGATCAGCCCTGGGATTTCTTTGGAAGGAATGATGCTAAAGCTGAAACTCCAGTAGTTTGGCCACCTCACGGGAAGAGTTGACTCATTGGAAAAGACTCTAATGCTGGGAGGGATTGGGGGCAGGAGGAGAAGGGGACGCCAGAGGTTGAGATGGCTGGATGGCATCACGGATTCGATGGACATGAGTCTGAGTGAACTCCGGGATTTGGTGATGGACAGGGAGGCCTGGCGTGCTGCGATTCATGGGGTTGGAAAGAGTCGGACATGACTGAGTGACTGAACTGAAGGTGCAATAATGCCAGAATTTCATTCTATTTTTCACAACCTAGGAGATCTTAAATTGAATGAAGTACCAAAAGACCAGCCACTTCTGGAACAACATGAGCCACCAGGAATGTATACAAAGCACACTGAGTGTTTTATCTATGTGAATGAAATAAAACAGACAAGGAGTGAGAATATGCTAAAATTTGAGAAACAAATCACCATAATACTGTATGAAAAATGAAGGCCATAACTGATGGATAAAACAAAAAACTGTGTCCTCTTTGTTATAAACATACAGCCGACCATCGAATCAACAAGACTCTGATAGATGACTATTTACATGTAAAAAAAAAAAATCTATCTCAGTCAGATAACCACCAAACACTGCAGTTGTAAACACAACCCTGCTACTGATTTATCCCTGTTTATCTTCTCCCAAAGCACTTTATTAAGACAGTAAGGTGTTTGTGGCTGTGTGACAAAGGTCTCTTGTGAGCTTCATCAAGACCAGGGTCAGATAAGTGGCATGTTGAATGCATGAGTGACAGTCTTGCTCTGACATCATGGTAATGTTCTTCAGTACCTTCATCTTGACATTTTGAGGGTCTTCCTTGTGCAACATAGTGTCTATGTGTAAGAAATACAAAAAGAAAGAGAATCCTGACTCTTAAGCTCCCAGTGCAAAGAGGAAAATTCATAGTTTAATAAATACTGCATTATTCAGTTGATCACCAAACTTTTTTCTGTGATTCTAAATTCTCCAACTATGAGACTTAGCTGCCATAGCAGACATATTACACAATAAACATTTGAAAAACTTGTGCTTCAACAACATGGGTCCACTTATAAGCATAGTATCTTTTCAATAGTAAATACTACAGTACTACACAATATACGGTTGGTTGAATCCATGGATGCAGAACTGCAGGTATGGTGGAAACAGATACATGGAGAATTGACTAGAAGTTGTACTCAGACATTTGACTGCTCGAAGGTCTGGTGCCTTAACGCCAACCATGTTGTTTGAGGGTCAACCTTATTTTGTTCTCTTAAAAATAATATCATTCTAACATTAAAAATGTCTTGTAATTTGTGTCCTGCTTTTGAATGGGCAGCATCTCTGAAAAGGCTGATATTTCCATTGGTTAGAAGATACAACATTATACCTTGTACTTTTTGGCAGAGTCATTAGCACTAAGGCTTGGTACCCATTTGTTTCAGTATTGATTTTAATTCTAGAGTTTTAGGAATACTGGAAAGAGTTTCGAGTTATCCCTAGCTTGTTCCAATATAAAAAGCATGCTTTATGATGAAAGAAACATTATTCTCCTCTATCTGATGCTTGGTTTTCTTGGAGAGTGACTTAGCAAATTGGCAACTTGGGCCCATGCTCTCTATTTCCTCTATAAAACAGATTAACCAATGCCTCTGTGTTCTGGTGCTTTTGAACTGTGGTGTTGGAGAAGACTCTTGAGATTCCCTTGGACTGCAAGGAGATCAAACCAGTCAGGGAAGCCTGGTTTGCTGCAGTCCATGAAGTCGCAGAGTCAGACATGATTGAGTGACTGAACTGAACTAAACTGTGTTCTGATGGGTTGCTCTTAAGCTTCACCTGCATTTCTGCCCCTACTAACTGAGTGTATGAGTCACATGTTAGTTTCCAAATGTATGTATGTCTGTTGTGCTTTTTTAATAATTATAAAATATGATTAGGCATGTGAATTAAAAATACACATCCAAACACTTTTTTCTATGAAAGCTAATCCGAATACCTGGGAAAGACTTCATAAATATGAATTTTTCTTTGGAATAAGATATATTTAAGACAAAATTATTTGTTTAGGGGAGGGCACAGGGGTCACAAAATTCCAAAAGTATTCTGTGGTGCAATTTCTTTACAAGTATTTTCAAGTAATTATTTTAAATATGTATTAAAGTTATTAAAGAAAATATCCAGATCATCAAAATTATACATAGTTCTAAATCCAAAGACTGGTGAATAAAGGTATATTTGTAACTTTTTAGCTGAAGTAAAATGGTTAAGATTTATTTTATTGAATTTCAAATAAACAAAAAGCACAGGGCTGGATTTCGTGGAATAACTGGGCTTTCACTACAGTTCTCTAGGTTGAAGTATTTTCTCCTTGCCTGCCACAAAACTGTATGCTCCTTGAGAGTGTTGTTTTCTTCATCTTTGAAACCAATATCTTGCATATAATGACCATTTAATAAATGGTGAATGAATGGACAAGTTTAGACAGAGCTAAAGAAAATTCACTTTTGGCAAAGGATTGAGCAGTGTTTTATGAAAGCCTTAAGTCATTAGTGTATATGTTATTAATTGCTTTCAATTCTCTTTTTTTTCCTTGAGTCAATCATTTTAAATTGAATGTCCTCATCTTTGTCCTAAATTAGAGGTTAAACTAGAAATGAAGACTTTGAACATAAACACTGCCAAACATAACTATAATGGTAGTTCAAAAAAAAAAAAAAGAAAAAACACTTACCTAAGATATTTTTAATACAAAATTCAAGTGTGATTTCACCTATTCCAATCCCTGCCATAACCCTCCATGAAATCAGCAAATGAAACTTCTACAAAGTCTAGATTTTTGCAAGGTTTCCGTATGCCAGCTTACTTAAAAGAAATGAAAGCTATGGAAAGCAAGTCCGTGAATATAGCATACTAATCAAAATGCACTTCTTGGCACGTTTCCTGTGGCCACCCAAGGGAAAATATGTCTGCCACTCTACAACAAGCATAAAATTTCATCCTGACTTTTAGGCAAAACACCAATGTAATTGACATGTACTACTAATCAGATGTGTATAACACATGATAATATCTTTTCCTCTGTGACTAAGAGTGATATGCTTCAGTGGTTATCACAGCATGCATGAGGCTACCCTCTTTATATGCACATAGGTGTTCAAATAATGCATTTGAAAACCAGCACGAGGCACTATCCATATGTGGTTAAATAATTGAAGCAATTGCCAAGTGAGTTGCTGGCCATCACATCTGTATATTTCTCTAGGTTGCAGTCAGCACCAGATGTTCTACCAGATGATGGTTTATGATGCCACAAGGTTTTTCTGACTATCCTAGTGGTGATACAGGCCCAGTGTTAACTTGGTCCTACACTACTCTAATGGGATTCTAACCCAGCCAAACTTCAAACGGGACTTGAACACATACTCTCTTGTCACATACTCTCTCGTTAAGGAGAGGGCTTTAACCCCCAGTCTTCTGGTTTGACCTGGTTTTGGGACTTACTGAAGCTCAGGTTTCTCTGTCTCTGACCCAGAAAGAATTCAGCAAGAGGCAACGTGATAGATAAGAAGTGGGTTTAATAGTACAAGATGATTGTTAGAGTAACAAGTGGGCAGGAAAGGGAGTGCCCCCTACCCCAAGCACTTAAGGGTTGCATTTGTATAAGCAAAGGGGAAGAGGGGAGGGAGAAAGACCAGCTTCTTCTTCATTCTTTGGGTCTTCCATTATTGAGTTGGATATGCATACGATCCTATATGGCTCAACCAGGGACTGTCATGGTGCTGTGAAAATGAGCAAAAAGCAGGAATATATACTAAAATGTTATATCATCTCGGGTTTCAGTATAATGTCACCTTTTCCTATATTTCTTTTCTTGGTACATACAGAAAAAGCCCCTTCTCAAGGATCATTAACTTGCTGACTTCAATGTGTAGGATGTAGGTCTTATTCCATCATGTTTTACTCTCTGAGGACTTGTCTTGTGCTTCTATTGCATGGTTTTGTTGCTAGGCAAGCCTGCTTGATTTTGTTGTTAAGCAAGCCCACTTTCTTGAGTGATCATTAGCTTACAGGGGTCTCCCATACTTTTCTACTTATGATCCCCTAGTGAAATTAAATATTTCTGTCCCTTTACTCTGTTCCTATTTGCATGACAGTGAAAACCAAGATTAAATAGCACAGTGATCAAAAATATGCTTGCCCCAAGAGCTCTATCCATCCGTGCATGTTGATAGACACACAGAGAGAAGTACACCTTTCCTTCAAGATCATAGACATTAATAGACTCAATAAAATCCTCCAGTATCATCAGTTCAGTTCAGTTCAGTCACTCAGTTGTGTCCAACTCTTTGCGACCCCATGAATCACAGCACCGCAGGTCTCTGTCCATCATCAACACTCAGAGTCTACCCAAACTCAAATCCATCGAGTCGGTGATGCCATTCAGCCATCTCATCTTCTGTTGTCCCCTTCTCCTCTTGTCCCCAATCCCTCCCAGCATTGGGATCTTTTCCAATGAGTCAGCTCTTTGCATGAGGTGGCCAAAGTATTGGAGTTTCAGCTTTAGCATCAGTCCTTCCAATGAACACCCAGGACTGATCTCCTTTGGAATGGATTGGGTGAATCTCCTTGCAGTCCAAGGGACTCTCAAAAGTCTTCTCCAACACCACAGTTCAAAAGCATCGATTCTTCGGTGCTCAGCTTTCTTCACAGCCCAACTCTCACATCCACACATGACCACTGGAAAAACCATAGCCTTGACTAGATAGACCTTTGTTGGCAAAGTAATGTCTCTGCTTTTGAATATGCTATCTAGGTTGGTCATAACTTTCCTTCCAAGGAGTAAGTGTCTTTTAATTTCATGGCTGCAGNCATCCACACATGACCACTGGAAAAACCATAGCCTTGACTAGATAGACCTTTGTTGGCAAAGTAATGTCTCTGCTTTTGAATATGCTATCTAGGTTGGTCATAACTTTCCTTCCAAGGAGTAAGTGTCTTTTAATTTCATGGCTGCAGTCACCATCTGAAGCGATTTTTGAGCCTTCCCAAAATAAATTCTAACACTGTTTCCACTGTTTCCCCATCTATTTGGGGATTCCCTGGTGGCTCAGATGGTAAAGCATCTGCCTGCAGTACAGGAGACCCAGGTTCGATCCCTGGGTTGGGAAGATCCCCTGGAGAAAGAAATGGCAATCCACTCTAGTACTCTTGCCTGGAAAATTCCATGGACTGAAGAGCCTGGTGGGCTACAGTCCATGGGGTTGCAAAGAGTTGGACACAACTGACTGACTTCACTCATTCACTCTCATCTATTTGCCATGAAGTGCTGGGACCAGATGCCATGATCTTCATTTTCTGAATGTTGAGCTTTAAGCCAACTTTTTCACTCTCCTCTTTCACTTTCATCAAGAGGCTTTTTAGTTCCTCTTCCCTTTCTGCCGTAAGGGTGGTGTCATCTGCATCTCTGAGGTTATTGATATTTCTCCCGGCAGTCTTGATTCCAGCTTGTGCTTCTTCCAGTCCAGTGTTTCTCATGATGTACTCTGCATTTAAGTTAAATAAGCAGGGTGACAATATACAGCCTTGACATACTCCTTTTCCTATTTGGAATCAGTCTGCAAGCTTCTTACAATTGAATTGCCCATTGTATTAGCTATTGATGAATATCTTAAAAACTTTGTTAAGTGAAAGTCATTCAGTCACATTTGACTCTTTGTAACCCCATCAACTATACAGTCCATGGAATTATCCAGGCCAGAATACTGGAGTGTGTAGCCATGTCCTTCTCCAGGGTATCTTCCCAACCAGGGATCAAACCCAGATCTCCCACATTGCAGGCGGATTCTTTACCAGCTGAGCCACCCGGGAAGCCCATAAACATTACATTGTATATTATTATTGAATATATTTACATATACTTGCATATATTATTACATATAATTACAATGTATTACATTGTATTCTATATAATAGAATACAATAGAGTTTATATTCTATTGAAAATATGATTCGCAGCTATATTGAGAATGAAATAATTGAGAATATAATTCTTAGTTCAGTAATTCAATCTCTGGAGAAGGAAATGGCAACCCACTCTATTAATGTTGCCTGGAAAATCCCATGGAGCTTGGTGGGCTGCCATCCATCAGATCACAAAGAGTGGGACACGACTGAGTGACTACACAACAACAACAGCAACATTCTATTGAGAAAATATACCTAATGATCTACTATAAAAGCAACACCTAAGTGTCAGGCTTACTTTGTTTTATTACACTTTATTGAGTTTTTACAAATTGAAGGTTTCTGGCAAGGAGTAGTTTTGAATTTTAAGTCTTATTATTTAAGAAGTATATTTCAAAGGCTGTAGTTGCCATTGATAATGATTCTTCTGATGGGTGCAAAAATCAATTGATAAATTTCTGGAGAGAGTTTGAAATTCTAGAATGTCATTAAGAACATTTTTGATGAGAAGAGGACAAAATATCAACATTAACAGGAGTTTGGAAGAAGTCGATACCAAATTTCTTGGGTGTTTTTGAGAAATCAAGACTTCAGTGGAAGAAGTCATTGCAGATGTGATACAAATATTAAGAATATTAGAATTAGAAGTGGAGCCGGAAGATGTTACTGAATTGTTACAATTGCATGATAAAACTTTCATGGATTAGGAGTTGCTACTTACATATAAGCAAAGAAATTGCTTGAAATCAGTGGTTTTCTGGTGGAAATGCTGTGAAGATTGCTGAAATCTGACAAGAGGATATTTAGAATATTACATAAATTTACTTTATAAAAAGCTTACTTGCTCAGTCGTGTCCCACTATTTGCAATCCCAGGGACTTTAGCCCAACAGGCTTCTCTGTCCATGTAATTTTTCAGGCAATAATAGTTGAATAGGTTGCCATTTCCTCCTTCATAGTTGATAAAACAATGGGAAAGTTTGAAAGGATTGGCTCAAATTTTGAAAGAAGTTCAAAGATAAGTGAAAAGTGAAAGTTGCTCAGTCGTGTCTGATTCTTTGCAACCCCATTGACTATACAGTCCATGGAATTCTCCTGGAGTGGGTAGCCATTCCCTTCCCCATGGGATCTTCCCAATCCAGGGATTGAACCCAGGTCTCCCACATCTCAGGCAGATTTTTTACCAGCTGAGTCACCAGGAAAGCCCAAGAATACAGGACTGAGTAGCCTCTCCCTTCTCCAGGGGATCTTCTCAACCCAGGAATTGTACTGGGGTCTCCTGCATTGCAGGTGGATTCTTTACCAGCTGAGCTACCAGGGAAACTGCCTGCTGTAGGTAAAATGTTATCAAATAATACTGTGTGCTACAAAGAAGCCATTCGTAAAAAAGAAGAATTAATAGATGAGGAAAATCTCATTGTTGTTTTAGTTTTAAAATTGCCACAGCCACTCCAGCCTTTAGCAACCAACACCCTGATCAGTTGGGCTTCCCTGGTGGCTCAGCTAGTAAAGAATCTGCCTGCAATGTTGGCGACCTGGATTTGACCCCTGGGTTGGGAAGATCTCCTGGAGAAGGGAATGGCTACCCAGTCCAGTATTCTTGCCTGGAGAATTCCATGAACAGAACCTGGTCATGGTGTTGCAAAGAATGGGACACGAGTGACTAAGACTTCCCTTTCATCCCCATCACTTGGCAGCTGTCAACATCAAGGTAAGACTCTCCATTAACAAAAAGATTATGACTCATTGAAAGCACAGATATGGCTAGCATTTTTTGGAAATAAAGTGTTTTAAAATTAAAGTGTGTACATTGGGATTTTTTTTTAGACCTAATGCTATTGCATACTTAATAGACTACAATATAGTATAAATATATCTTCCATATGCATTGTAAAACCAAAAAAAAATGTGACTTTCTTTATTTCCATATTTGCCATATTGTGATGGTCTGAAATCAATCCAATAGTGTCTTGGAGGTATGCTCATGTACTGATGGATACCGGGAAAATGAAACATATCTGAGGAGGGTGACAAGGGTTTCTTCCTGCATAGGAAGAAAAACTGGCTTTTCAAGGCAAAGGCTTGAACCAGAATGAGGTTAGTAACATGTCACTGGCCTGTTGGGTTACTTTCTGTGCTAAAGCAAAGGCATGGCTGCCAAAATAGGGGAGCTTCTTCAAGGATTCTAAGTCCTCCATAATAGTCAGGGTCTCTGGAGAAGGCAATGGTGCCCCACTCCAGTACTCTTGCCTGAAAAATCCCATGGGCGGAGGAGCCTGGTGGGCTGCAGTCCATGGGGTCGCGAAGAGTTGGACACGACTGAGCAGCTTCACTTTCACTTTTCACTTTCCTGCGTTGGAGAAGGAAATGACAACCCACTCCAGTGTTCTTGCCTGGCGAATCCCAGGGACGGGGGCGGGGAGCCTGGTAATCTGCAGTCCATGGGGTCACAAAGAGTCAGACATGGCTGAAGCGACTTAGCAGCAGTAGCAGCTGGAGGCTAACCACACTGTGGATCTTAGTAATGTGATCATGAGCCGCCTGGGGAGACTAGTTAGTGAGTGTACCTCTGACCACCTCCTCAGACTGTAGTTAGAGCCTCGACCCCCACCACATCCCCTCTCCCTAAAATGCAACTGAGATGGGCTACACTGACTTAAATGTTACGTAGGTATTTCCATTCTTCCCTTGTTTAACTCCAGTAAGTTCTCTGGCTCTGGTTCTTCTGTGCTCAGGATGAACTTTGCCCTAAAATCCCAGAATAGGGACGCTACTGAGTGGCCAGAGGCCATAAGCCTGACTGGCTTGTGGTACCCAGGGAAAGCGGGAGTGGCTAGAGGGCAGTGGTGAACTGAGCTTGGAATTCCTTCAGTGTCTGGGGTGAAAGGTGTATACCAGACCTGACTGTTGTCTGAACCTTCAGGTGTGGGCCCTGGCTGGCCCTGCTGTGGTTCTTTTGAAGATAAGTCATGAGACAACTTGCACGCTCCTCAAGGTTCTAGGATGTAATTGAGAGTAACTGAGGGCTAGGAAGTGACCAGAGCAGTAGACTAGAGGAAGAAGTGGTTCTCGAAAGGAAAGAAGTTCCGAAGGGGTCTTGATAGAAGATGAGTTAATGACTGGTGAAATTAAGCAGATGGGTGTAGGCTTAAGGTGGAGAAGAATCAGCAGCTCAACTCCAGCACTCTCAGGTAGAGCTGCAGAGAAGCCCATTCCCAGGGGAAAGGAGCTCACGATGGTTCCTTCAACTTAGAGGACAGCCACGGGAAATCAATGACTTCCTAACACCCGTGACCCCTTTGGGTTCCCTCCACTTTTGAAGCATGTATTACCTTATTCCTGGGAATGTGAGGCATAAGGAATGGGATTCAGAGGAATAGAACCACCAGTGATGAAGCCTGGATCTATGGACTGTCTGAAGCCTAGTAGCTGGATATTGAGATGGTTTCTATATCTCCAATCGGTGAAGCAGACCAGCAAGATGAGAAGACAGGGCTCTGCTCTCAGCTTGAATTTTACTGATCCAACCAGCTCTCTTCCTTTCTACTATCTTAGAGAGGAAAGTTCTAATATTTTCTATAAATCTAGAGCTTTATACTAGAGAAGAAACCAAAGGATCTCTATATTTATGGAGAAATAACAATAAAACAGAGAAGTTTTTCAAAAAGTCATCCCTAATCTTACCACATAGAGGTAGACCTGTTAATGTTTTAACATACTTCCTGTGTTTCTTCTTTGTATATTTTTCCTTATTTAAGCCTTAATAAATATACAATTTTACAATCTGCTTTTTCAACTTGTCATTATCACATAAGCAATTCCCCTGTTACTAAAAGTATTGGATATTAAAGATTTTGATAAATGTATTATATTTCATGTACCAATATTTACTAATTCACCCACTGTTGGATGTTTAGATTGTTTAATATTGCAATGAACAATCGTACTTCAGATATTTCCAAGCTATATATATATATATATCACCAGAAATGAATCATTACATGAAATAGTTTCCTGAGAATAGCATGTGATAATTTATTTTTCAAGGAAGTCTTTCAAACTCTATACATTATCAGTATAGAATAACTATGTGTGCATGCTCAGCCACTCAGTCATGCCTGACTTTTTGTGACCCCATGGACTGTAGCCCACCAGTCACCTTGGGCCATAGGATTTTCCAGGCAAGAATACTTGATTAGGTTATAATTTCCTCCTCCAAGGGATCTTCCTGATGCAGGGATTGAACCCATGTCTCCTGTGTCTGTTGCTTTGACAGGCAGATTCTTTACCACTGAGTCACCTGGGAAGTCCACAGGATGTCATAAATTGGGGAGATGTCTGTGTATTCAGAAATTGGTCCTCATGTTTATAAGACCAAACTATTGATTGGTCAACATAGTGGATACTGCTGGTTGTCTATTTAGCATCAAGTCTCCTTGTTCCTCTCTAGTCAGAGCTCCATTCTTCATCTATACACCACCATCTTTGGCACTTCCAGCTTCAGTGATGCACATGGCTATATTAATTCTTCTTCTTTGTCAGTAACTGATTTATGAATAGCTAAGGGATATATTTGGAACCACTGAGATTGGAGGAGAGAGGTTTCCTGCATTATTCAGGGTGGTCTTCAGAAGCTAGTTTTCTCTCTCCCTCTGCATGTTGTCATAGGTGGACATAAGTCCCTTCTTTCTGTTAAAGTCATTTATCCTCATAACTGGGGATTAAGATTATACACTGAGGAAACATTAACATTTATAATCCTGAGGTAACCCAGTTGGAATTGCATCTGACCTCTGCACTTCCAGATATACAAGTCAGTTAGGTGTTTTATTGCTTACAATTTAAGATCTGTTTTTATGCATCTGTAGTTGAAACTGTCATAACTGATTCAGTAAGCATGAAATGACCAGATGAGAAGACTCATCCACACCACTGTTGTCTCTCTGGCCTTCTTGCCATCCCTCAAACACCCTGTTATGGGTTGGGTGTGTCCTCTTGAAATTCATATTCTGAAGTTCAATCCTCTAGCACTTTAGAATGTGACCTTTTTTGGAAACAAGGTCATTATAGATGTAATTAGTTTGGTTAAGATAAAATCGTTTGGAGTAGCAGTGTGCGTATGTGCATGCTAAGTCACTTCAGTCATGTATGACTGTTTGCAACCCTGTGAACTGCAGTCCACCAGGCTTCTCTGTCCATGGGATCTCCATGTAAGAATATTGGAGTGAGTTGCCATGCCCTACTCCAGGTAATCTTCCTGACCCAAAGGTCAAACCCACATCTCTTATGTCTCCTGCTTGGCAGGCAGGTTCTCTACCAGTAACTCTCATTTGGAGTAGAGTGGACCCCTAATCAATTATGACTGGCATCTATATAAATCAGGGAAATTTGCACCTAGACATGTATATATGCCCTGTGAACATGAAGGCAGAGATCAAGATGATATTTCCACAGGCCTGTGTGCTCAGTTGCTCAGTCATGTCTGACTCTATGTCAGCCCTTGGACTGTAGCCTGGCAGGCTTCTCTGTCCATGGACTTTTCCAAATAAGAATCCTAGAATGGGTTTCCATTCCTTCTCCAGGGGATCTTCCCAACCTGGGGACAGAACCTGAATCTCCTGCATCTCCTGCAATGAGGCAGATTCTTTACTACTGAGCCATCAGGGATTTCCATGGGCCTAGAAATGCCAAACATTGGTGAAATATCTCTGGAAGCTTGGAGAAGGGCATAGAAAAGATTCTGATTCTTTCTCACAATCCTCAGAAAGAACCAACCGGTTAACACCTTGTCTTGGACTTCCAGTCTCCAGAATTATAGGTGAATAAATTCCTGTTGTTTAAGCTGTCATTTGTGGTCATTTGTTTTTAGCCTAGCAAACAAATAACACCAATATCATTTCTGAGTTAGAGCCTTTTCACTGGCTGTTCCTATACTTACAATGCTTTTACAACTGATCTTGCCATTCCTGGTCCCTTCTTAACTAGAACAGCCCTATAGTTACTTTGTATCAGGGGCCTCCAACACCTGGAATATGGACCAATGCTGGCCCATGGTCTGTTGGGAACTGGGCCACACAGCAGGAGGTGAGCAGGGCTAGTGAGCAAAGCTTCACCTGTGTTTACAGCCACTCCCCATCATTTGCATTGTCACCTGAGCTCCACCTCCTGTCAGATCACTGGCAGCATAATAAATGTAATGTGCTTAAATCATCCCCAATTCATCTTCTTGCCTTCTGTGAAAAAAAAATTGTCTTCCATGAAATCATTCTCTGCTGCCAAAAATGTTGGACACCATTTGTTTATATCACCACCATCCTTTCATTCTCTGCTAAGCATTCACCATTCTCTAATATTTTGCAGATTTAATTATGTGTTGACTCTCTGCCCCCTCCCACTAGAATGTGAACTTTTTTGATGAATATAAATTTCATCTGATTTATATGAAAATATAGAAATCATTGTCAGTTCATTCAGGAAAAAAGACTGCTTTTGACAATCATCTTATTCATATGAGTGAACACAGCTACATCTAAAGTTAACAGGCCCCTTGTGTGTTCATTCAAGAGAAGAATTTGGCCCACTGCGTATGCCACTCACTGCCTTTATTTACATTATAAATTACCACATTTTATTATGTCTACTCCCATACCATTTCCATTATAGTCTGTTATTTTAATATAATATGTGAAAATGGAATTAGCAATTAAATTACTACACCATTATTCACACAACCTAAAGTGTTTGACCTCAGTCTCTAGAAGCAGGGGGATTTGTAATTGACTAAATCTCTAAGTGTGCATGGACTACTTTAATTGTACATGGCATTTTCTTGATGTTGATGTGGTCAGAAATTCTGCTGTAATTCTGTTCACTTCTCATGAGGAAGACTAAGTTATATTTAGGGCATCTTTTGAGTTTTTGTTTAGATTAACAGATTTGAAGATGTATTGCCCATAGAATCCCTTTAGCCCTTTTACTTTTCATTTATTTATTTATTTATTTTTTGGCTGTTCTGTGCAGCTTGTGTGATCTTAGTTCCCAACCAGGAATTGAACCCAGGCCTGACAATGAAAGTGCCTGGTCCTAACCACTGGGCCAGCACAGAATTCTCCCTCCACTTGTTTTAAATTTAAATACCGCCAATGTTTTCTTAATTTGTAAATTTTTAATACATAAATATTTATAATTTCTACTACATATTCATCAAAATGTAATATATTCTTCACTATCCTCAAGTTAGTTCATATACATATCTACTGGAAGTTCTTGTGAGGCACAGACCATACTTGTTAAGTGATTGCATATTTTTGGTAGTGTCAGTCAATCTAATAAGTCCCTAAAATAGTCTCTGAAAACTATTAGTGCTTTAGGATTGCTATAATAAAGTGCTATAAACTGGATGGCTTAAAACTACAGAAGTCTACTGTCTCCTACTTCTGGAGAAGTCCAAAATCAAGGTGTTGGCAGCACTGAGCTCCCTTTGAGATCTGCTAGGAGGTTCTTCCTCGCCTCCTCCCAGCTTTTAGTGATTTGCAGCTGCATGAATACAATCTCCTCCTTCCTTGCCACATGACATGCTCCCTGCGTGCTTTTGTCTTCACGTGGCTGTCTTCTTATAAGGACACCAGTCTTATTGTAAACCAGGATGGTTTCATCTCAACTAACGGTTGCTGCTGCTGCTGTTGTTAACTCACTTCAGTCGTATCCGACTCTGTGTGACCCCATAGACAGCAGCACACCAGGCTTCTCTGTCCCTGGGATTCTCCAGGAAAGAATACTGGAGTGGGTTGCCATTTCCTTTTCCAATTGTTTCTGCAATGACTCTATTTCCCAATAAGTTCACATTCTGAGGTATTGAGGAGTTAGAACTTCAACACTGCTTTTGGAGGACACATAATTTAACCTATGATTGTAGATAAATAACAAATATTTGTGGAATAATCATCAAGCATAGAGTTTGGATAGACAGTGAAGTTTCTGCATGTCTACTATGTCTACAAAAGAAGTATTGGCCTGGGTAGATGAACGGAGAAAGGACAGCATCAGAAAAATAATTTATGAGGGTCAATGAATTAAAAGAAGCCCATAGGAAAATGTTCAATTTCATTAGTGAAAAATATATGTGTATTAACATCATTATCATAGGGTTCATGTTGAGTATCATTTTACTCCACAACACGAAGGATAAAATATAGCATATTTATTTATTTATATAGCATATATATTTCTTTTGCCATTTTAGTTTCACTTTCTGAAAAGAGCTTGGTGCAGTCTCTCATATGGGTCATAGCTCTAGTTAAGTGTTTTATGGACCACCATGTACTTTCCTTTGATAAAAAAACTTGCTACAGTTGTGATTTTACATTTATTTTTGTGAAGACTTGATTATTGTCTTCACCAGTGGACCTTCAACTCCAAAAATGATCATGTCTATTTTCGTTCTTTATTTCTGCAACACTTAGCCTAGTACTGTAGGTGCTAAATAATGATTGACTGCTTGATTGATGAGATGAAGAAATGAATTGGTGAGGTAGGTTAAAGTTTACCTTTTAATGACTGTAGAAAATAGTTGTTATTGTATTTGCTGTAAATTGCTAAATACTTATATATATATGTGATATTATGGAGCTTCCCTGATGACTCACATAGTAAAAAATCGGCCTTGTAATACAGGATACTTGGGTTTGATCCCTAGGTCAGGAAGAACCCCTGGAGAATGGAAAGGCTACTCACTCCAGTATTCTTGCCTTTAGAATTCCATGGATAGAGGAACCTGGCTGTCTGACATGACTTGGAAACTAACACTACTTTTTCACTTCATATTATATTCAGTTTAGCTCAGTTCTTTTCAGTCACTCAGTCATATCCAACTCTTTGTGAACCCATGGACTATAGTACGCCAGGCTTCCCTTTCCATCAGCAACTCCCAGAGCTTGCTCAAACTCATGTCCATTGAGTTGGTGATACCAACCAACCATCTCATCCTCTGCTGTCCCCCTCTCCTCCTCCCTTCAGTCTTTCTCAGCATCAGGGTCTTTTCCAATGAGTCAGTTCTTCGCATCAAGTGGCCAAAGTATTGGAGCTTCAGCATCAGCATCAGTCCTTCCAGTGATATTCAGGACTGATTTCCTTTAGGATGGACTGGTTGGATCTCCTTGCAGTCCAAGGGACTCTCAAGAGTCTTCTCCAATACCACAATTCAAAAGCATCAATTTTTCGGTGCTCAGCTTTCTTTATAGTCCAACTCTCACATCTATACATGACTCCTGGAAAAACCATAGCTTTGATTAGATGGACCTTTGTTGGCAAAGTATTGTCTCTGCTTTTTAATACGCTGTCTAGGTTTGTCATAGCTTTTCTTCTAAGGAGCAAGCATTTTTTAACTTCCTGGCTGCAGTCACCATCTGTAGTGATTTTAGAGCCCAGGAAAATAGTCTTTCACTATTTCCGTTGTTTCCCCCATCTATTTGACACGAAGTGATGCGATCAGATGCCTTGATTTTTGTTTTCTGAATGTTAAGTTTTAAGCCAGCTTTTTCACTCTCCTCTTTCACTTTCATCAAGAGGCTCTTTAGCTCTTTTTCACTTTCTGCCATAACAGGGATGTCATCTGTATATCTGCAATCTTCATATTGATATTTCTGCCAGCAATCTTGATTCCAACTTGTCCTTCATCCTGCCCCATATTTCTTATGATGTACTTTGCATACAAGTTAAATAAGCAGGGTGACAATATACAGCCTTGATGTGCTCCTTTCCCTAATTGGAACCAGTCCATTGTTCCATGTCCCATTCTAACTGCTGCTTCTTGACCTGCATACAGATTTCTCAGGAGGCAGGTCAGGTGGTCTGGTATCCTCTCCCTTTAAGAATTTTCCACAGTTTGTTGTGATCCACACAGTGATCCACAAAGGCTTTGGTATAGTCAATAAAGCAGAAGTAGATGTTTTTCTGGAACTGTCTTGCTTTTTCTGAGCCAACGGCTGTTGGCAATTTCATCTCTGATTCCTCTGCCTTTTCAAAATCCGGCTTGAACATCTGGAATTTCTCAGTTTACATACTGCTGAAGCCTCATGTTATATTATAAATACATATATTATTATACATTGTTAAAATATTTGTTTAATATTGTTTTTTGAAAATATACATATTTGTTATTTTTTGGCTGTGATGGGTCTTCATTGCTGCACACAGGCTTTCTCTAGTTGCAATGAGTGGGGCTATTCTTGGTTGCTATTTGGGACATTCTCATTGCAGTGGCTTCTCATGTTGCAGAGTGCAGGCTCTAGGCCTGTGGGCTTCAGTAGTTGAGGCTCCAGGGCTCTAGAGCACAGGCTCAGTAGTTACAGTGTGGGGGCCCAGTTTTCTTGTGGGATATAGGATTTTCCGGGAACACAGATCGAACCCATGTTCCCTGCATTGGCAGACAGACTCTCAACCACTGGACCACCAGGGATGCCCTGTTTAAATATTGTTAAGTAAAACATAAGGAAGATTACAGAAGAGAAGTTTATCTACTTAGGCAAACAGACTGTATTCCAAGCTCTGTATCAGCACTCAGTTGCACATATTTAGTATGCTAATTACAATTAGTGTTTATGTACTCATTGTATGAACTCTATCTCTTGGAAGAATTATAAGTAATCTCAATTTTAGTTACTATATGTACTTGAAAATTATGATGACAAATTTTGTATACATATTTTATATTAGTTTTTAATATATGTTTGATTGCCTTTTTCACATTGAGTCCAATTTAGTGTTTCCTGTATACCATGAAATTAGAATGGAAATTGTTTTACACACACACACACACACACACACACACACACACGATGTCAGGGCCAGTGTGACACTATTTCTCTCCAATTCCAAGTAAATCATATTCTCCTTAGGATTTATGGCATCACCTTCCTAATCCATGCTGTTAAAAATGAATTAACTTGCTCTGATTTTATAGAGAATGTCTAATTATTTAATTATCTCCATTACGTGAATAAAGCTTTGGTGAATTCCCTTTCTAGCATCATCATGTTCTTCCTTCAGGCTAAGCCTCATTTGAATGTACAGCAAGTTCATACACACACACACACACACACACACACACACACACATCATAGTGATATAATGTTACAAAGCAATTTTAATTAAAACTATTGAGAATATGTTGCTGTATTTTAAAATCATCTTCCTTTGAGAATGATATAAAATGGTGATGTGTATACTCCAGTGGGAGATCCAGTAAATGTTAGTTTTCAGTCATTTTCCTGAGACCATGCAAGAGTTCACCTCCAGTGCCTGGTTGGGCTCTTGTGGGAATAGAAATACAGCACTCTTGGCTTGACATCAGTTCCATTTCCAAATGTTACCATGGTGATCACCTATGCAGCATCACTAACCCTTCTCACAACAGCTCAATTTGAGATTCACGTTTCACGTTTCCCTGATTATGGGAGGGTAATTATTTCATTACTCAAGGGAAGAAGATTTAGGAGGTAAATAGCTCTTCATTAAATCTTAAATGATTCTAGTCATTTTAGGCCACAGAAATGCCAAATATTAAAGTGATAAAATTCAAAAGAGTAAAACATGACTGAGAGCTGAAAAAAATTCAATTTTTGTATAGTATAACCATAAATATTTTTTCTCTAGTGAAAACATCTTGCATAAAGTGCAAGTATATTGTGTCAATAATTCATGATTTAAAATAATTTCATGTAAAATAAATGCATGGAAATGTTTGTGTGTATCCTTGAATAGAAATGCCTGTAAAAACAGAAGGATTTTATGAACTGACCTGTTTTGGGAGGAGGTTGTCATATTTTATAAGGCATACTATTTTCTATACATCGAAATAAGAATTTTATTTTTTAAAAAGCTCTCTTATTCTACAGATTCTTCTTTTATAATTATTGTTGCTTTTATTTACTGTTGATGCTTAAAGATTATACAGCTGAAAATAAATATTAATGTGCAGTATTTTCAACATATATTTGACTTTATGAAACGTCATGGGATAGTTGTGAGTGAAAGATATTTGGAATATATCTTAAACATAAAAATAAGAGGCAGTTTATGTTGTGCTGCCCAGCTACAGTACAATAAGGTGCCATGATGCAAATGAACTGTTCAAACCACAGTTTTCCCAGGAGGGTCCTTGAAATGCAATAAAGATTTTTTGTCAAAAAATGTTTAGTTGATCTATATGTTGGGTTTTCCCAGGTGGTGCAGTTGGTAAAGAACACGCCTGCCAATCCAGGAGACCCAAGAGATATGGGTGCAATCCCTGGGTTGGGAAGATCCCCTGAAATAGGAGTTGGCAACCCATTCCAGTATCCTTGCCTGGAAAAGTCCATGGACAGTGGAGCCTGGTGGGGTATAGCCCATGGGCTTTCAAAGAGTTAGACAGCACCTAACACACAGACACGCAATATACTGTATGTTACTTAGGTATGTCCACTACAAGACAAAAAATTTGTAACCACACAGTATTTTTTTTGAAGAGGTTTTGTTTTTTCTGTTCCCTTTTTCTTATGTTGCCTCTGATAAAAGTCTATTAAGAATTTTAAGGCAGTATTCAGGATACAGGAAAGATTAACTCCTATCTGTGACCAAGGACATGCACGTCAATATGAGTGATTTAATTTTGGCCTGAGATCCTGTAGCGCTGTGATGCACAGAAGATAAGGAAAAATTCAACCATAATCATTTTCTCAGAGGAAAGACAATCTGTTGTAAGCCTATTTTCCCCTTTCTTGGTCTTTAATATTTCCCTATGCTGTGTTAGTTTATCTGTAGTGGTGACAGAGATTTTTTTCTTTCTTTCTTTTTTCAGTTTAGCGAAAAGAAAATTAGTCAGAATTGATTGTTGGAAGGCTCACTGATTGAGTAATTAATTAATTAAAAATTATTCATTCATAAACCTCTGGAGAGGTGGAATGGGAAGGTTAAGAGGTTTAGAGAGGCTTTAGTCGTCAGCTCCTTTTTGCTTATTATTTACAGGTAGTCCATTAAAACTCATCTAAGATATTCTAGTTTGTACACCTCTCAGAAAATAGAGACTGGCAGATGGACAGACACAAGCAGTAACTGTCTATTGCTAATGCAATCGTGTAAGTCATGGAAAACTTCTATGGGTAAAATAGAATCTAGTTTTTAGAAAACTAGATTCAATGTTTTAATACAAATAGGGTCCTCCTGAAATTTGAGGGGGAGAGCGTCCCAGGTGACTCAGTAGTAAAGAATCTGCCTGTATTGCAGGAGACATGGGTTCAATCCCTGGGTTGGGAAGATCTCCTGGAGGAGGGTTTGGCAACCCAACCCTGTATTCTCGCCTGGAGAATCCCATGGACAGAGGAGCCTGGCAGGCTACAGTCCACAGGGTCGCACAGAGTCAACCATGACTGAGCAACTGGGCACCCATACATGTTTTTGGACCACTGAGTGGGAGCGCAGTTCAGGGCAGTATAGGTGACAAATTAAAGAGAACCTGTCCTACGGAAGTGGCAGTTGAGTGTTCCTCCTCCCTTTTCTCCACCCAGAATTTCCCAGGGCCTGCCTGCCCTCTTCTCACTGTTCTTATCTTTGTTCCATCACTGATTAATCCCCACCTCATTTCCCCAGTTCCAAGGTCCTCTTGAAGAGACATTCAAAATTTCAACCGTTTTTAAACCAAAGTTATTTAGACACCTTCTATCCAAATGCTGTGTATTTGCTTGAGACAGTTCAGTGCAGGAACGTGTCTTTCATTAACAAAATGGCTCATTTGTTATGAAATGAAGCTGTTCATTTTCAAACAAAACAACAAATGAAGCTGTTCATTTTCAAACAAAAGCTATTCTTTCTTTATCCTCTACTCTAGTGGTGCAGCCAGGTCAAATCACAGCCAACTTTTAATATAATATATTGTCTCTACTCCAAATTCACTGCTTATAAATTTTGGTTAAAAGCATTGGCTGCTAGTATATCAAATCATCACCATGCACACTTTAAATGTCTTACAATTTTGTCAGTTACTCCTTAATAGAGTGGAAAAAGTTGTGTTGCCATTTGTCTGAATTACAATAAATCTTTAAGGGCACATGCATGGTGTTGTGAGTGTTAGAAATACAAATGGTTAAGGGAGTCTTGAATAAATCTGCCTAGAAGGTGCCAGTCTCAGAGACCCTTACTTCAAATTCTTTTCAAGATGCATTAGTGGGGTAACTTACATCGTGTTACTATATTAAGTCATCTTGGGAGCTCAACAAAGAAAAATTTACTTTCCGCTAAGGCAAAAATGCATTTCTCTGTATGTCTGAGTGACACTTTGGAAGAGCTATCTTCCTGTGGCTGGGGGAGAGAGAGGAGAAAACTGGGCAGAGGCTTTTTATTGGCTCAGCCTGAAAGTCTCTGTGTCAATTTCCACTCCCATAGTATATAGAATCACTACTAGGTCTCACCTAAATCCATGAGCTTATTACAGAACTCTGGTTCAGCTGTTTGACACTCAAAAGCCAATAATTCAAGAGGCAAATGTCAGGAAAAAAGGAAAGTTGCTTTAATCAGAAAAGCAGCAACCTGGGGACAAGGTAGACTCATCTAGAGACCAATTCTGAAGATTCCGCTCAGCCATGATGGTTTTTAAAAGGAAAAATGGGGGAAGAATCTCAGGGAATCACTGAGACAGGAGGCTGGGTTCTGTGTCATTCTCCATGGCGTGCAAACTGGCTGGTTCTCTCTCCAGATGTTACCTTGCCTGTGTGGTCTTTCTGCAGAATTACTAAGGGGGTTATTGGAGGAAGAGAGCTAGCCATTTTCTAACTACTTCATTCTTCATTCTTCTTTTTATCTAGGAAAGAAATCAACAGGTTAGGCAAGGCATGGTGTGCATTCAGGAGGACATAATTCAGGAGTTAGGTTAAATTGCACAAGCTGGAATCAAGATTGCCAGGAGAAATATCAATANGAAACCCTAAGCCGCAGAAAGGCATTTCTTTATTCTCATATGCTATCATTGGACATTTTACTATGACCTGCTTCTGTAGGATGAAGACTGTAAAGAGATAAAAAGAGCTTCTTGAGAAATGCAAAGTGACCAGTGCTTATTCAGTGCTCCATAGCTTGGAGAGGACTAGGAAGAAGGATGCAGCAGTGGTTTGAAGGACAGCAATACAAAACTTCATGCTTTGAAGTTAAAAAAAAAAAAAAACACTACCATATAACTGTTGTTGTTGTTGTTTAGTTGCTAAGTTGTGGTTGTGTCTGATTCTTTGTGACTCCATGGACGGCAGCTTATCGGGCACAAGAATACTGGAGTGGGTTGCCATTTCCTTTCCAAGGGATCTTCTTGACCCAGGAATTAAACCCACATCTCTTGCATTGACAGGCAGGTTCTTTACTGCTGAGCCACCAGGGAAGCCCTCCAAATAACCCTGGTGCCTACCAAATAACGTACAGTGAGAAGAGTAACATCACTATTCATTCAGTTAGTGTGGATTGATGGCTACTATCATGTCTCCTGAGCAGAAGGATTTACTAAAATAACCTCTTAGTTCCATTTTGTGCTAACAACTCTACCAACCACCCTAATTAATTGCCCCAAAACTGTTAATAACCATGTCATCATAGACCATCATGTAAATTAGCTTTAAAAAGTAAAATCTGAAGAGCAATCTTGCCATTCATTTATCTGAACTAATTATAATGTAGGAATAATTCTCACAGCAGGTGAAAACTGAGAAAAAGCATGCTTTTGCAGGAAAGCAAAACATTTTAGATCTGACATCAAAATTTTGTAAGAAACAAAGAGCTTCCTTTTTTGCAAGGCAGTGTTTTAAGTTGTTATTTTGGCTCCAATCACATTTTTAATGAAATAATTTGTAAAAACTCAAAAAGATATGGAAGATTGAGCTACTAAGTTTTTTAAAAATGGTGACGAAGTCTATCTTATTCTTATTTTCATGAAGAAATTATTTCCAAAACCAATAAGACAAAGAAAGTGCTACACTCAAAAATCAATGGATATTAATAAATTGAGGGGTTGCTTTGTTTTGAGTGAAAGTGTTAGTCTCTCAGTCGTGTCTGACTGTTCCCTACCCCATGGACTATAGCCCGCCAAGCTCCTCTGTCTATAGAATTCTCCAGGCAAGAATATCATTGTTAATAGCCACTCCCTTCTCCAGCGGATCTTCCTGACCCAGGGATGAAACCCGCATCTCCTACATTGCAAGGAGATTCTTTACCATTTGAGCCACCAGGGAAGCCCATTCATAAATTGATTGATTGCTTTGTTTTAGTGCCACTATACCCCATAGTTATAAAAGGTAAAATATATCATTTGTTAGGAAGGCAGCCTGGTGTAGAGAAAGGCAATCCACAGAGGTTCCCATCCTGATGTATACTTTTTAGCTGTATGAGTTTGGGTTTGCTCCTTTTTCCCTTATGGAGCCATAGGATGAATAATTCACATGAAGGCAAATTATTATGATATGGAATGGACCACTCTTCATTCTTGACATATGGTATTTATTTCAGCTATTACTTTCTGTTTTCTATGGAATATTTTCTCTTATTTTTCACCTTTGTATTTTTTGTTATTCACATTTCTTTAGTTTTATTACTATATTTTTGAGAGAGAATCTTGTGTTTATAAACTGCCATATTATGTTAAAATGTGTTTTAAATGATTTCAAAGGAGAAAATATTTGGAAACTTTTAAGAATAGCCTGACTAAGAAAAACATCCTGAAAACTCTTCCTACAAGCCAGTGGTAGTTTTATGGTAGTGGTAGTCTATGCCTCATGAAATCAATTCTTTAAAAAAAAATTAATTTGCCACATGTGAGAATAGTTGCAGTCAGTTGTATTGAAGAAAAATGCTATACTTTGATAATTTAGTTATCCCTGGGAATATATCAAAAAGAAAGTTATTAAAGTTAGATAGGAAAGGAAGACTCTCATGAACTTCATGTGTACTGCCTAAATTGACCAAGGGTAGATACAGAAGTATAAAAGCTTAAGGAATCCTAAGCCACAGAAAGATTTTTCTTTATTTTTAATACATTATCAATGGATTTTACTAATATGGTTCTATAGGATTTTGTCTTCATTTTGATACAAGCAAATGAAAATTGGGAAGTTGGCATAGGCTTCTTAATAATCTCATCCATACCAATCTCATATTCTATAAACTGTTAATATCTTTTGTTAAGACTTATGCAAAATGCATAAAATAAAGCAGAGGATAACTGAATGACCTTATTTTATTAAACAGTTTGCCATTGTTTAACAGACTCACTCCAAAACTATTTGATTTTATTGGAGAATGCATCTGTTTTGACTTAACTATTTGCTACCCAAAGATTTTTCATTATTTTCCATTTACATGTTGATATGTATACTTCTGGATGGGAGAAAAGATGATTTCAAACATTTTATTTTATTTTTCTGTAGGACATTACACAGTTTTGTATCTATTAGCAATTCATTTCAGCATTTTATTAGCTGACTAATTAATGTTAAAAATTATTCTGACACAAAGAATTGTAAGGAAGATTTTACCTGAAAAACCTGCTGCAGTGAGGTTTTGCAATAAGCGAGAGAGCCATTGGGCTCAATTCTGAACACAAGGGAAAGTGGGAATTTATAGTCAAGGAGGAGTCGGGGAATTGGTGAACAGAAGATTACTATAAAGAGATTCCCCAGGTTAGGGAAGATTCTTGTTACACTGATGTAGCACGATTCTTGCTGAAGGCAGACCAGAGTGATCAGATTTTACAAGGTGGGGAGGGGGTTATATTAGAGGAATTTGCTCAGATATTGAGGATGACCAGATACTGAGGGTGGCAGTTCCTTCTAAATAGACTTAGTAAAATTTTTACTAATATTAGGTGATGCAGGCCTGACAAAGACAGAAACTAAAGCCCAAGGTCAAGACCTAGAGGTCTTAGAGTAGACTGACTATAATTAAATCAAAAGGGAATCTTTTTCTTATATAAATCTCTGTTTCTCAAAATCTCCTTTGAGCTAGTTTTTCCATCTTACTGGTGCCTTTATTAATAAATTAATAAAATCTCTGATACATGTTTATTTTATATTTGCATGAGTCATATTTTGAATATTTTGAAAATTATTCTTTAACCCAGTCATTCAGATGCTTATATCTTTCCTTTTCTCCTTTGTTTTTCACCTCTCTTCTTTTCACAGCTATTTGTAAGGCCTCCCCAGACAGCCATTTCGCTTTTTTGCATTTCTTTTCCATGGGGATGGTCTTGATCCCTGTCTCCTGTACAATGTCATGAACCTCATTCCATAGTTCATCAGGAACTCTATCAGATCTAGGTCTTTAAATCTATTTGTCACTTCCACTGTATAATCATAAGGGNAGTGAAAGAGGAGAGTGAAAAAGTTGGCTTAAAACTCAACATTCAGAAAATGAAGATCATGGCATCTGGTCCCATCACTTCATGGGAAATAGATGGAGAAACAGTGGAAACAGTGTCAGACTTTATTTTGGGGGGCTCGAAAATCACTGCAGATGGTGACTGCAGCCATGAAATTAGAAGACACTTACTCCTTTGAAGAAAAGTTATGACCAACCTAGATAATATATTCAAAAGCAGAGACATTACTTTGCCAACTAAGGTCCGCCTAGTCAAGGCTATGGTTTTTCCTGTGGTTATGTGTGGATGTGAGAGTTGGACTGTGAAGAAGGCTGAGCACCGAAGAATTGATGCTTTTGAACTGTGCTGTTGGAGAAGACTCTTGAGAGTCCCTTGAACTGCAAGGAGATCCAACCAGTCCATTCTAAAGGAGATCAACCTTGGGATTTCTTTGGAAGAAATGATGCTAAAGCTGAAACTCCAGTACTTTGGACACCTCATGCGAAGAGTTGACTCATTGGAGAAGACTCTGATGCTGGGAGGGACTGGGGGCAGGAGGAGAAGAGGATGACCGAGGATGAGATGGCTGGATGGCATCATGGACTCGATGGACGTGAATCTGAGTGAACTCCAAGAGATGGTGATGAACAGGGAGGCCTGGTGTGCTGTGATTCATGGGGTCACAAAGAGTCGGACACGACTGTGTGAATGAACTGAACTGAACTGAACTGAACCCAACTGAACCCCAGTCAAGAGCTCATTCTTATGTGAAGGTTTTTGAAACATACCTTTCAAAGTTGGGGAAGGGAAAATGCCCTTTCACAGCAGACTGATCCAACTTTATGCTACTAACCAGTTTTTTAACTAATTATGTTCCCAGTGAATTTGAGGTTCTTGAAGTCTCATCTCAGAAAGAACAAATTGAGAGACAAAGTGATAGGTAAGAAGCAGATTTATTTAGAGAGAAACACAGTCTGCAGACAGAGTGTGAACTATCTCAGAAGGTGAGAGAGAGAGAGAGCAAGCCTAGAAATACGGCATGGTTAGCTTTCATGTGATGGGGAATTTCATAGGCTAATGTGTGGTAGTATTATTCACCCAGTTGTATCTGACTTTTGGCGACCATGTAGCTCACCAGGCCCTTCTGTCTATGGGATTTCTCAAGCAAATATACTAGAGTGGGTAGCCATTTCCTTCTCCAGGGCATCTTCCCGATCCAGGGATCAAACCTGGATCTCCCACATTGGAGGCAGATTCTTCATGAGGGAAGCTGAATGAGTGGGAAGATTATTCCAATTATTTGGGGGAAAGGGCAGGGATTTCCAGGAATTGGGCCACTGCCCACTTTTTGACTTTTAATGGCTGGCTCAGTACTGCCATGGTGCTGACGAGTATGTCATTTAGATGCTAATGTATTACAATGAGCATATAATAAAGCTCAAGATCTACTGGAATTCAACTCGTCCACCATCTTGGACCTAGTTGATTTAACCAGTTTTTGTCTTATCTCTGGCCTTGTCATCCTTTTAAAGATTGTGTCCCACCCCCTTTCCTCCTGTTTTAATTTAGAGCTTTATTGCACACATTTAGTAATATTGTCAGCATCTTCATAAGAATATTTTCAATTAGACAGTAACATATCAAGAGTTTTTCTTAAAAGTATTTCCATATATCAATATTTTAGGAGATAAAAATTGTCACAAATCAACTAAAGTAAAACCATTTTACTTTTATGTGCTCTGCAAATGTAAGCCATGGCATGATACATATGTATTTCTTATTTTTTTTAAACATTTTAATAAGGAGAACAGCATAGTGTACAGATAATAAAGTTTTTATTCTTTGAGTTTGCATTGCCAGGAAACAAGCTTTTGGAGAATAAGATAGAGATGAGATAGTGAGAAGCAAGCCAAATGTTACTTTATTTTTCCAGCTTTTTATATTCTACTTCTCCTTTTTGTTCCTTTTATGTATTCTTCAGAGTTCAAACAAGAAAGAAAATGAGTAGCTAGAGAAGAATTAGTTAGAAAGAAACTGCTTATAAAGGTATGAGCCCTGGTGGCTCAGATGGTAAAGAATTTGCCTGCAAAGCAGGATCCCCAGTTTCATTCCCTGGGTAGGGAAGATCCCTTGGAGAAGGGAATGACTACTTACTCCAATATTCATGTCTGGAGAATTCCACAGATGGAGGAGCCTGGCAGGCTTTAGTCTATGGGGTCACAAAGAGTCAGACTTGACTGAGTGACAAGCAGATACACACATGATGCTAAGAAAGCACAAGTTATGGTGTGTCCTGTGACAGTAGGGGCCTGTTACTCACTAGAGGGCACCTGATTGATAGATGCTGGGACCTTGGGGTGAGGGAGTTCATTGATCCTGTATGAAAGGAACAGTGGGAATGAATAGCTAGACTTTGCTGTCCTATCTCCATCTCCTGTGGGTGCTCCAAATTGGTTAAACCCAACCAGAAACCAGAAGATAAAGTTGCACATTGATGTAACCCATATTTGTCAACCCACTGGGGTACAGAGTAGGGAAAAAATGGGTTAAAAAAAAAAAAAAGGACATATAAGATAACACATAGGATGTCCTGCATATCTGGTAAATATTCAACAGGGAAGCTGGCTGCTAGAATACAGGATCTGAGAGGTCAAGCCCAGAAGTCCTCTCTGACTGATATCAGAGGTTTGTGTAATTCATGGTTCAGGCCAAGAGAACATTTAGTATTGAGTGAGAGCACTTCCTGTCCAGATATGGAATAAGGGAATAAGGTGGCAATCAGTCAAGTCAGGGAGTACAAGTAGGTTCTGTGAACACAGGTGGTTGAACTGAATTAACATCTTAGAAACAAATAACTAGGGCGTGTGGGAAATTCCCTTTAACATGTCTAGTTTTACATTTCTTCACATGTAAAATTAAACAGTTATAACAGAATGACTGTTTTATCTTCATATAATTTTCAATGGGAAAATAAAAACAGGAACAAACTTTTTCATCAGTTTATATGGTCTTACTTCAAAGCATTGTTTTTCAGAAAAGCAGCTAAAATAGCATCTTTTGTGTCCTTATGTTATTATTTATCAACGAATTCTCCCTGAAGGAGGCAATCAACACCAGATTGTTAGGGTCACTTTAATCAGAACGGTAATGGTTTACTTTGCTCTGTGAAGTTGATATTTACTCTTTATATAATGAGGAGGCAAGAAGTGATAAAAATGGTCAGTTGCAAGAATGAAGCACTTATATCCAAATGGAGGGGGAAATTTTTATTTTAATTAGATATTCCCCTCAAGTAAAGGAAAAGGTAAGTTAGTGTTTCCATTAAAAAGAAGCAACTCAGGTTAAGTGATTTGAATGTGTACTAGTTGACCCAAAGAAAGAAGGAGGGGACTGGTATTTAACCTTGGATTCTGTGCATTTCTGGCCTTGGGGCTGGAAGGCCTTCTCTGAATTTCGCCACAGAGATTAGTGTGTACAGCTTGATTGTCACTGTCAAGTACGTGCTAGGCCTCCTCTCCAGCTTGCTTGCCTCTGCTGATTACTGGCAGCTTGAAATTGTCCTGAAAGAGAATGAGGGCTTTTGATTAATCCCTGTGCACAGCATCAACATATTATTGATTCATTATCAGCACATTCTGTTTCATTTCCAGGAAACAGGGCTGAGGTGAAGGCAAATGTGATCTCCAAACAGACACAACCCAATGAACCTCCAAGGTGGATAAATAAGTTCTTTTTCTGGTAAAGTCCTTCCACTACATAAGACACAGAAAATATTTCTTTTCTCTAGGGAAGAACTATAGAGTTGAACAGCTCCAGTTTAACAACAATAAGTAATTTAGCTTATCTTATTATTTATGTTTTCAGTTCTAAAAGCAGTAGATAAACAAGCCCTCCAGAGTGGAGTACATTAGATATTAAACACTTTACTATACAGGTCTTATTTATATCATTGTTAAATACATAGTTTTAAAGAGATAAATAAACATTGATTTATTCATTAATCATACACTTATTTATTTAACAATCCATCTACTGAGACTTCCTATATGCTATACTAGGCACTAGGAATACAAAGTTGAATAAGTCTTGGTTAGATTCAGAGTACACAAAAAGAAGAAGAGGTACATATGTAAAAATACATGTCTAGTAATAGGAATACATACAAAGTAATGAAGGGGTATTTGGCTTTTATGGTGGGATTCCAGAGAAATCTGTGACTGTGCAAGAGTTTGGGAAATATGGGTTCTGCAGAAAGAATAGGATAAGAAGAAAATTTGGGCCAGGGTAAATAGTTTGTGAGAGTGAATTACAATTGTCCATTAGGGTATTGTAAGCAGTTGAGTGTTCCTGAAATGAACATTTCAAAAGGGAAGTGATGAACTAGTGAGCTACAAAAGTGGGTGAGGGGCAGATTTTTCAGAGTTTATCATATATATTCCACGGTCAATATTGTCTGTTACTCCAGGTGTTTCTTGACTTCGTACTTTTGCATTCCAGTCCCCTATAATGAAAAGGACATCCTTTTTGTGTGTTAGTTCTAGAAGGTTTTGTACATCTTCATAGAACTGTTCAATTTCAGCTTCTTCAGTATTACTGATCAGGGCATAGACTTAGATTACTGGGATATTGAATGGTTTGCCTTGGAAATAAACAGAAATCATTCTATTGTTTAGAGATTGCATGCAAGTACTACATTTCGGACTCTTTTGTTGACTATGCTGGCCACTCCATTTCTTCCAAGGGATTCTTGCGCACAATAGTAGATATAATGATCATTTGAGATAAATTCACCCATTCCAGTCCATTTTAGTTCACTGATTCCTAAAATGTCTATGTTCACTCTTGCCATCTCCTGTTTGACCACTTCAAATTTGCCTTGATTCAT
>SJYX01000906.1:302116-322159 GCA_006410675.1 Oreotragus oreotragus
GGGAGGGATTGGGGGCAGGAGGAAAAGAGAACGACTAAGAATGAGATGGCTGGATGGCATCATGGACTCGATGGACGTGAGTCTGAGTGAACTCTGAGAGATGGTGATGAACAGGGAGGCCTGGCGTGCTGTGATTCATGGGGTCACAAAGAATTGGACATGACTGAGCGACTGAACTGAACTGAACTGAACCGAACTGAACCCCAGTCAAGAGCTCATTCTTATGTGAAGGTTTTGAAACATACTTTTCATAGTTGGGGAGGAGAAAATGCCCTTTCACAGCAGACTGATCCAACTTTATGCTACTAACCAGTTTTTCAACTAATTATGTTCCCAGTGAATTTGAGGTTCTTGAAGTCTCATCTCAGAAAGAACAAATTGAGAGACAAAGTGATAGGTAAGAAGCAGATTTATTTAGAGAGAAACACACTCTGCAGACAGAGTGTGAACTATCTCAGAAGGTGAGCGAGAGAGCAAGCCTAGAAATATGGCATGGTTAGCTTTTATGTGATGGGGAATTTCATAGGCTAATGTGTGGTAGTGTTATTCACCCGGTTGTATCTGACTTTTGGCGACCATGTAGCTACTCTGCAGACAGAGTGTGAACTATCTCAGAAGGTGAGCGAGAGAGCAAGCCTAGAAATATGGCATGGTTAGCTTTTATGTGATGGGGAATTTCATAGGCTAATGTGTGGTAGTGTTATTCACCCGGTTGTATCTGACTTTTGGCGACCATGTAGCTCACCAGGCCCCTCTGTCTATGGGATTTCCCAAGCAATATACTAGAGTGGGTAGCCATTTCCTTCTCCAGGGCATCTTCCCGATCCAGGGATCAAACCTGGATCTCCCACATTGCAGGCAGATTCTTCACGAGGGAAGCTGAATGAGTGGGAAGATTATTCCAATTATTTGAGGNAGTGGGTAGCCATTTCCTTCTCCAGGGCATCTTCCCGATCCAGGGATCAAACCTGGATCTCCCACATTGCAGGCAGATTCTTCACGAGGGAAGCTGAATGAGTGGGAAGATTATTCCAATTATTTGAGGAAAAGGGCAGGGATTTCCAAGAATTGGGCCAGTGCCCACTTTTTGACCTTTAATGGCTGGCTCAGTACTGCCATGGTGCTGACGAATATATCATTTAGATGCTAATGTATTACAATGAGGATATAATAAAGCTCAAAATCTACTGGAATTCAACTCGTCCACCATCTTGGACCTAGTTGGTTTAACCAGTTTTTGTCTTGTCTCTGGCCTTGTCATCCTTTTAAAGATTGTGTCCCACCCCCTTTCCTCCTGTTTTAATTAGAGCTTTATTGCACACATTTAGTAATATTGTCAGCATCTTCATAAGAACATTTTCAATTAGACAGTAACATATCAGGAGTTTTTCTTAAAAGTATTTCCATATATCAATATTTTAGGAGATAAGAATTGTCACAAATCAACTAAAGTAAAACCATTTTACTTTTATGTGCTCTGCAAATGTAAGCCATGGCATGATACATATGTATTTCTTATTTTTTAAAACATTTTAATAAGGAGAACAGCATAGTGTACAGATAATAAAGTTTTTATTCTTTGAGTTTGCATTGCCAAGAAACAAGCTTTTGGAGAATAAGACAGAGATGAGATAGTGAGAAGCAAGCCAAATGTTACTTTATTTTTCCAGCTTTTTATATTCTACTTCTTCTTTTTGTTCCTTTTATGTATTCTTCAGAGTTCAAACAAGAAAGAAAATGAGTAGCTAGAGAAGAATTAGTTAGAAAGAAACTGCTTATAAAGGTATGAGCCCTGGTGGCTCACATGGTAAAGAATTTGCCTGCAATGCAGGATTCCCAGTTTCATTCCCTGGGTAGGGAAGATCCCTTGGAGAAGGGAATGACTACTCACTCCAATATTCATGTCTGGAGAATTCCACAGATGGAGGAGCCTGGCAGGCTATAGTCCATGGGGTCACAAAGAGTCAGACTTGACTGAGTGACAAGCAGATACACACATGATGCTAAGAAAGCACAAGTTATGGTGTGTCCTGTGACAGTGTGGGCTTGTTACTCACTAGAGGGCACCTGATTGATAGATGCTGGGACCTTGGGGTGAGGGAGTTCATTGATCCTGTATGAAAGGAACAGTGGGAATGAATAGCTAGACTTTGCTGTCCTATCTCCATCTCCTGTGGGTGCTCCAAATTGGTTAAACCCAACCAGAAACCAGAAGATAAAGTTGCACATTGATGTAACCCATATTTGTCAACCCACTGGGGTACAGAGTAGGGAAAAAATGGGTTAAAAAAAAAAAAAGGACATATAAGATAACACATAGGATGTCCTGCACATCTGGTAAATATTCAACAGGGAAGCTGGCTGCTAGAATACAGGATCTGAGAGGTCAAGCCCAGAAGTCCTCTCTGACTGATATCAGAGGTTTGTGTAATTCATGGTTCAGGCCAAGAGAACATTTAGTATTGAGTGAGAGCACTTCCTGTCCAGATATGGAATAAGGGAATAAGGTGGCAATCAGTCAAGTCAGGGAGTACAAGTAGGTTCTGTGAACACAGGTGGTTGAACTNAAGCTGGCTGCTAGAATACAGGATCTGAGAGGTCAAGCCCAGAAGTCCTCTCTGACTGATATCAGAGGTTTGTGTAATTCATGGTTCAGGCCAAGAGAACATTTAGTATTGAGTGAGAGCACTTCCTGTCCAGATATGGAATAAGGGAATAAGGTGGCAATCAGTCAAGTCAGGGAGTACAAGTAGGTTCTGTGAACACAGGTGGTTGAACTGAATTAACATCTTAGAAACAAATAACTAGGGCGTGTGGGAAATTCCCTTTAACATGTCTAGTTTTACATTTCTTCACATGTAAAATTAAACAGTTATAACAGAATGACTGTTTTATCTTCATATAATTTTCAATGGGAAAATAAAAACAGGAACAAACCTTTTCATCAGTTTATATGGTCTTACTTCAAAGCATTGTTTTTCAGAAAAGCAGCTAAAACAGCATCTTTTGTGTCCTTATGTTATTATTTATCAACGAATTCTCCCTGAAGGAGGCAATCAACACCAGATTGTTAGGGTCACTTTAATCAGAACGGTAATGGTTTACTTTGCTCTGTGAAGTTGATATTTACTCTTTATATAATGAGGAGGCAAGAAGTGATAAAAATGGTCAGTTGCAAGAATGAAGCACTTATATCCAAATGGAGGGGGAAATTTTTATTTTAATTAGATATTCCCCTCAAGTAAAGGAAAAGGTAAGTTAGTGTTTCCATTAAAAAGAAGCAACTCAGGTTAAGTGATTTGAATGTGTACTAGTTGACCCAAAGAAAGAAGGAGGGGACTGGTATTTAACCTTGGATTCTGTGCATTTCTGGCCGTGGGGCTGGAAGGCCTTCTCTGAATTTCGCCACAGAGATTAGTGTGTACAGCTTGATTGTCACTGTCAAGTACGTGCTAGGCCTCCTCTCCAGCTTGCTTGCCTCTGCTGATTACTGGCAGCTTGAAATTGTCCTGAAAGAGAATGAGGGCTTTTGATTAATCCCTGTGCACAGCATCAACATATTATTGATTCATTATCAGCACATTCTGTTTCATTTCCAGGAAACAGGGCTGAGGTGAAGGCAAATGTGATCTCCAAACAGACACAACCCAATGAACCTCCAAGGTGGATAAATAAGTTCTTTTTCTGGTAAAGTCCTTCCACTACATAAGACACAGAAAATATTTCTTTTCTCTAGGGAAGAACTATAGAGTTGAACAGCTCCAGTTTAACAACAATAAGTAATTTAGCTTACCTTATTATTTATGTTTTCAGTTCTAAAAGCAGTAGATAAACAAGCCCTCCAGAGTGGAGTACATTAGATATTAAACACTTTACTATACAGGTCTTATTTATATCATTGTTAAATACATAGTTTTAAAGAGATAAATAAACATTGATTTATTCATTAATCATACACTTATTTATTTAACAATCCATCTACTGAGACTTCCTATATGCTATACTAGGCACTAGGAATACAAAGTTGAATAAGTCTTGGTTAGATTCAGAGTACACAAAAAGAAGAAGAGGTACATATGTAAAAATACATGTCTAGTAATAGGAATACATACAAAGTAATGAAGGGGTATTTGGCTTTTATGGTGGGATTCCAGAGAAATCTGTGACTGTGCAAGAGTTTGGGAAATATGGGTTCTGCAGAAAGAATAGGATAAGAAGAAAATTTGGGCCAGGGTAAATAGTTTGTGAGAGTGAATTACAATTGTCCATTAGGGTATTGTAAGCAGTTGAGTGTTCCTGAAATGAACATTTCAAAAGGGAAGTGATGAACTAGTGAGCTACAAAAGTGGGTGAGGGGCAGATTTTTCAGAGTTTATCATATATATTCCACGGTCAATATTGTCTGTTACTCCAGGTGTTTCTTGACTTCGTACTTTTGCATTCCAGTCCCCTATAATGAAAAGGACATCCTTTTTGTGTGTTAGTTCTAGAAGGTTTTGTACATCTTCATAGAACTGTTCAATTTCAGCTTCTTCAGTATTACTGATCAGGGCATAGACTTAGATTACTGGGATATTGAATGGTTTGCCTTGGAAATAAACAGAAATCATTCTATTGTTTAGAGATTGCATGCAAGTACTACATTTCGGACTCTTTTGTTGACTATGCTGGCCACTCCATTTCTTCCAAGGGATTCTTGCACACAATAGTAGATATAATGATCATTTGAGATAAATTCACCCATTCCAGTCCATTTTAGTTCACTGATTCCTAAAATGTCGATGTTCACTCTTGCCATCTCCTGTTTGACCACTTCCAATTTGCCTTGATTCATTGACCTAACATTCCAGGTTCCTATGCAATATTGCTCCTTACAGCATCAGACTTTACATCCATCCCCAGTCACATCCACAACTGGGTGCTGTTGTTGCTTTGACTCCATCTCTTCATTCTTTCTGCAGTTATTTCTCCACTGATCTCCAGTAGCACATTGGGCACCTACTGACCTGGGGACTTATCTTTAAGTGTCCTGTCTTTTTGCCTTTTCATACTGTTCATGGGGTTCTCAAGGCAAGAATATTGAAGTGGTTTGCCATCCCTGTCTCCAGTGGACCACATTTTGTCAGAAATCTCCACCATGACCCATCTGTCTTAGGTGGCCCTACATGACATGGCTCATATTTTGCCTTTTCATACTGTTCATGGGGTTCTCAAGGCAAGAATATTGAAGTGGTTTGCCATCCCTGTCTCCAGTGGACCACATTTTGTCAGAAATCTCCACCATGACCCATCTGTCTTAGGTGGCCCTACATGACATGGCTCATAGTTTCATTATGACAGCCAAAAACAAAACCAGGAGCCGACTGTGGCCCAGATCATGGATTCCTTATTGCGAAATTCAGACTTAAATTTAAGAAAGTAGAGAAAACCACTAGACCATTCAGATATGACCTAAATTAAATCCCTTACAATTGTACAGTGGAAGTGACAAATAAATTCAAGGGATTAGATCTGATAGACAGAATGCCAGAAGAATTATGGATGGAGGTTCATGATATTGTACAGGAGGCAGTGATCAAGATCAACCCCAAGAAAAAGAAATGCAAAAAAGGCAAAATGGTTGTCTGAGGAGGCCTTACAAATAGCTGAGAAAAGAAGAGAAGCAAAAGGCAAAGGAGAAAAGGAAAGATATACCCATCTGAATGCAGAGTTCCAAAGAATAGCAAGGAGAGAAAAGAAAGCCTTCCTCAGTGATCAAAGCAAAGAAATAGAGGAAAACAACAGAATGGGAAAGACTAGAGAGCTATTCAAGAAAACTAGAGATACCAAGGGAACATTTCATGCAAAAATGGACTCAATAAAGGACAGAATTGGTATGGACCTAACAGAAGCAGAAGATATTAAGAAGTGGTGTCAAGAATACCCAGAAGAACTATACAAAAAGGATCTTCATGATGCAGATAATCACGATGGTGTGATCACTCACCTAGACCCAGACATCCTGGGATGCAAAGTCAAGTGGGACTTAGAAAGCATCATTACAAACAAAGCTAGTTTAGGCGATAGAATTCCAGTTGAGCTATTTAAAATCCTGAAAGATGATGCTGTGAAAGTGCTGCACTCAATATGCAGATGGTGTGATCACTCACCTAGACCCAGACATCCTGGGATGCAAAGTCAAGTGGGACTTAGAAAGCATCATTACAAACAAAGCTAGTGTAGGCGATAGAATTCCAGTTGAGCTATTTAAAATCCTGAAAGATGATGCTGTGAAAGTGCTGCACTCAATATGCCAGCAAATTTGAAAAAATCAGCAGTGGCCACAGGACTGGAAAAGGTCAGTTTTCATCCCAGTTCCAAAGAAAGGAAATGCCAAAGAATGCTCAAACTACTGCACAATAGCACTCATCTCACACGCTAGCAAAGTAATGCTCAAAATTCTCCATGCCAGGCTTCAACAGTATGTGAACCAAGAACTTCCAGATGTTCAAGCTGGTTTTAGAAAAGGCAGAGGAACCAGAGATCAAATTGCAAAACATCTGCTGGATCATCAAAAAAGCAAGAGAGTTCCAGAAAAACATCTACTACTGTTTTATTGACTATACCAAAGCCTTTGACTGTGTGGATCACAACAAACTGTGGAAAATTCTGAAAGAGATGGGAATACTAGACCACCTAACCTGCCTCTTGAGAAATCTGTATGCAGGAGCAATAGTTAGAACTGGACATGGAACACAGACTGGTTCCAAATAGAGAAAAGGAGTATGTCAAGATTGCATATTGTCACCCTGCTTATTTAACTTATATGCAGAGTACATCATGAGAAATGCTGGACCGGATGAAGCACAAGCTGGAATCAAGATTGCTGGGAGAAATATCAATAACCTCAGATATGCAGATGACACCACCCTTATGGCAGAAAGTGAAGAAGACCTAATGCTGAAAGTGAAAGAGGAGAGTGAAAAAGTTGCCTTAAAACTCAACATTCAGAAAATGAAGATCACAGCATCTGGTCCCACCACATCACAGCAAATAGATGGGGAAACAGTGGAAACAGTGACAGACTATTTTTTTGGGGCTCCAAAATCACTGAAGGTGGTGACTGCAGCCATGAAATTAAAAGATGCTTGCTCCTTAGAAGAAAAGTTTTCACCAACCTAGACAGCATATTAAAAAGCAGAGACATTACTTTGACAACAAAGGTCAGTCTAGTCAAAGCTATGTTTTTTCCAGTAGTCATGTATGGATGTAAGAGTTGGACTATAAAGAAAACTGAGCACTGAAAAATTGTGCTTTTGAACTGGGGTGTTGGAGAAGACTCTTGAGAGTCCCTTGAACAGCAAGGAGATCCAACCAGTCCATCCTCAAGGAAATCAGTCCCGAATGTTCATTAGAAGGACTGATGCTGAAGCTGAAAGTCCAATACTTTGGTTACCTGATGTGAAGAACTGACTCATTTTAAAAACCCTTATGCTAGGAAAGATTGAAAGCCAGATAAGGGGATGATAGAGGATGAGATGGTTGGGTGGCATCATCAACTCAATAGACATGAGTTTGAGTAAACTCAGCTTCCATCTGGGAGCTGGTGATGGACAGGGAAGCCTGGTGTGTTGCAGTCCATGGGGTCTTAAAGAGTGTGACATGACTGAGTGACTGAACTGAATGGATCATATATACAGGGTCTTCCCAGGTGGCTCAGAAGTAAAAACTTCGCCTGCCAATGCAGGAGACATGAGTTCAATTCCTGGGTCAGGAAGATTCCCTGGAGAAGGAAATGGCAACCCACTTCAGCATTCTTACCTGGGAAATCCTATGCACATAGTTGCCTGGTGGGCTACAGTCCACGAGATTGTGAAAGAGTCAAGCATGACTTAGCAACTGAACAACAAAACAAATCTTATATACAAGGCTGGCTAAACTTGCTCCTACAAGGAGCAAGACTGTATGGCTATTGGCCCCTCATCATGTCCTCTGTCTGCCTTTCGTCTGTGGAAAACTTTAGTCAAAGAGTAAGTTTAATCAGAGAAGCGACAAATGCTGAAACAAAGGAAAACAAGCAAAGGAAACTAAACAATGATAATGTAGTCATTAAGTATAGTCAAGGACCTTTAGTTCTTTTTCAAGGGCTATAGACAGTATTCTGAGCCATATCCTGTGAGCTGTCTTATAGATACGAAAACTCAAGGTGGAGAAGTTAACTACATGATGACTGAACTGTACCCAGGACATGAGCTGCCATAAGTCCAAGAATTAAGCACAAGGAACAAGTGCACCCCATAACTAAAGATTAACTGTACCTAAAGCAACCAGGATGATGTTAGACCACTGATGATCAATTTGAAGACGACTGTGCTGTTTCTGCATGTTCCCCCGACCCCGACTCTAACTAGAAATGCTCTTACCCCCTGCTTGTTGGGCTAGAGGGAGTCGGCCTTTGGACAGATGTCCACCACCCTCTTCCCTCCCCAGTTTCTGGCATCTGAAATAAAGCACTTCTTCCCACCAACTTGGCCTGTTTATTGGTTTTTGAGCAATGAGCAGCTGGACCCCCCACCCATACCTTTCAGTAATGATAGGGTTCTAAAAAGTAGAATCAGATCTGCATGATCACTATGATACACTTGCATGTTATATAATTATCCAGTCTATTAAAACAGGACAGTTGAGGAATTGCCTTGGCAATGGCAGTAGGAGTGAAAAGGGAGAATTCAGCATGTATCTAAGAGATTCAATTAGAAAGACTTAGCTTAAATTGGATGTTGCAAATAAAAGAGTTGTTGAGGATGAGTCACAGGATTTTGTCTTATGTCTGTGCTTTACCACCAACTGAGGTAGGAAAAAGTAGTTAAAAAAAAAAATACAGATGTGGTGGTGGAAAGCAGGGGCAAGAGATGGTATGGAGATGGATAGTAACTGGGGAAGTTTTCACCTGGTTGACTTTAAGGGTATTTAGTAGATCACTGGATCTTTTAAGTCTGACACTCAGGCAGAGGAATTCAGCTAGATAATGGAAAAGTTCAAACCACAGGCAGAAATGCTAACTGCATATCTTACTAAGATAAAGTAGTATAGGCTCTGTCTCAAAGAGCAAATCAAAATTTAGGCAAAGATAACGCATTGCAATTCCACAGGTTAATTATGTCCTCAGCAGTCATTTCTTTTTATTAAGTTGTATTGATCATATCTTCATTTAAATAATGAAACAATAAAAATATTTTTTAAATAAATAAAAAGACACAAATATCTGATTACTGAAAATGAGAATCTTGTTAATATACTTGCTATTTCCTATTTTCTAAGAAACTTTCTTTTCTGAAATATTTTTAGTCTTTCATGCATATGTGCATGCTACGTTACTTCAGTTGTGTCCAACTCTTTGCGACCCTATGGACTGTAGCCGACCAGGCTCCTCTGCCCATGGGATTCTCCAGGCAAGGATACTGGAGTGGGTTGCTATGCTCTCCCCCAGGGGATCTTCCCAAACCAGGGATAGAATTTGCATCTCTTAAATCTCTTGCATTGGCAGGAAATTTGTTTACCACCTGGGAAGTCTTAGACTTTCATAGACATGGCAAAAATATTAGAGAGGACTTTTGTCTATCTTTCATCCAGCTATGCCAGTGATATTATCTGAGATAATACTAGAATTATTAAAATAAGGAAGTTGGTATTATTAAAATACAATTAACTAGACTGCAAAACTTATTCAAGTTTCATCAATTTTCACCTGTTCCTTGGTTTGTTACTATTGTTGCTTTGGTGTATAGTCCTATGAAATTTTAACATATGTATAGGTCTCTGCAAATACTACCACGTTAAGGATATAGAATAGTTCCATCACTCGCCAGACTGTCTCCTATCAATTTAGAGTCATCTTTTTCCCTATTCCATCTTCTAAGAAATGGAATTCTAACTTTTTGAGAATGACATCCTTCACTTGGTCTAATGCCTCTGAGACTCATCCAAGTTGTAATGAGAATCAGCAGCCAACCCTTTTCAGTTAAAAAGTTAACCAACTCCCCACTTGCAAAGTCTGTCTCTGTCCTACAGTTATTTTGACATTCTAACTAGTCATGATTAATAAATAGTAATGCTTCACTTTTCATACTGTTCATGGGGTTCTCAAGCCAAGGATACTGAAGTGGACCTCTGGAGAAGGAAATGGCAAACCACTTCAGTATCTTTGCCTTGAGAACCCCATGGATGTATTAAAAAGCAGAGATGTCACTTTGCCGACAAAGGCTTGTATGGTCAAAGCCATGGTTTTTCCAGTAGTCATGTATGGATGTGAGAGTTGGACCATAAAGAAGGCTGAGAACTGAAGAATTGATGCTTTCAAATTGTGGCGCTGGAGAAGACTCTTGAGAGTCCCCTGGACAGCAAACAGATCAAACCAGTCAATCCTAAAAGAAATCAGCCCTGAATATTCGTTGGAAGGACTGATGCTGGAGCTGAAGCGCCAATACTTTGGCCACTTGATTCAAAGAACCACCTCATCGGAAAGGACCCTGATTCTTGGAAATACTTAGGACAGGAGGTGAAGGGGGCAGCAGAGGATGAGATGGCATTACTGATTCTGTGGACATGAGTTTGGGGAAACTGTGGGAAAGAGTGAAGGACAGGGAAGCCTGGCTGCTTCAGTCCATGGGATCTCAGAGAGTCAGGCACGAGTTAGTGACTGAACAACAGTGCTCCACTTCTCTCCCTGAGATTGAAATTTGGGCATATCCACATGCAAAGAGCCTTGAGGGTCACTCCAGGGAAGCAGTCTTAGTGGTACGAGTGGGATGCCTCACCTGGAATTACACAAAAGCCACAATCGGAAATGGGTGGAGCCAATTCTCAGAGAATGTAGATGGTGACACATACGGACACAAATTTCCCACGACTCCGTGAAGCGAGGGGAGCTTCCTGGCTAGAGCCCAGCCAAATGATAGGAACTGAGTCACAGAGCCTGGCAGGAAAGCATATATATGTCACAGGGCTTCTGGCCATGTGGACTGAGATTGGAGCATCTCTGATGCCCCCGTAGGTCCTAGTCATCCTTGAGAAATTGACAAGTGCCTATGAACAGTATCTATACTTGGTCCACAGCAGATAATTTCTTTGCAAGTTGGGAAAAAAGACTTGATCCTGTAACTGTGCAATAAATGCTTTTGCAACTGCTGGAAGAGCTTAGCAAGGCTTCTGGCTTCTGAACATGTGGCTCTCAGACTAAGTGCAAGGGAACAGACTCCTATATAGACAGAGGCCCTATGTTCCATTTCAAGTTGAATGACAGGCTGTCTGTACTTCTGTTTTTGCTTTCTTTTAAACCTCTTAAATCCAGGGCTTGAAAGCGTCTGCTTTGGATCAGTCCTCCCAAACATGGTATTGATCCACAAAATGATCAAAAGCATGGTGAAAGCAGCTTACAAAGCGTGCAAACTATCTGTGACGAACATTAAATGGGTGGCTTCTGAAATAAACAAGTGCAGGTAAAGCTGTCTAGGAACTGTGATTCTCTAGTTTTCTCATTTTTGATCCTAAGCATTGAGCTTTGCAAGTGAAGGCTGACATTAAGACTAGTGAATTGCCTGATGAGGGGGTGCCAAACATCTACAGCTTTATAAGATGAGGATGGATGTGGACATGGAGAGGAGGTGTGTAGGGTAAAACACATCTTTACACATCAACAGCCTCAGGAGATGAAAAATCTACTCCAGAATTTTCATTATTTGTTAGCTGTTCACTGGGAGTGACAAAGTAATTATTATTACTTATCATCATTTTATACCTTCTGTCAGCAAAGTGCCAAGTCTACAGTAGAAGTTTAATAAATATGTGCTGAATAGAATGAAGGCTTTTTGATTTTCTAAGACAGGGTCATGTGGCCCTAGAGGCTTGAGTTTCATCTTCAAAGGAGTGGCTAAATTCTATTCTGTTGGCCTCTTTACTTGTATATTTCACCAGCCTACTTTAGGATGGCTATCTGAAGGCAAGTACTGTGTCATGTTCACTGGTGGCTCAGATGTCCACTGATAGATTTCTCCAAGTCAGTCACAGTGCCTGCAGGCTTCTCCGTCCATGGGATTTTCCAAGCAAGAGTGCTGGAGTGGGTTGCCATTCCTTCTCCATGGGATCTTCCCGACCCAGGAATCGAACCCGGGTCTCTCGCATTGATTCACTGGTGGCTCAGATGTCCACTGATAGATTTCTCCAAGTCAGTCACAGTGCCTGCAGGCTTCTCCGTCCATGGGATTTTCCAAGCAAGAGTGCTGGAGTGGGTTGCCATTCCTTCTCCATGGGATCTTCCCGACCCAGGAATCGAACCCGGGTCTCTCGCATTGCAGGCAGACGCTTTACTGTCTGAGCCACCAGGGAAGCCCTGCTATGTGATAGGGGTCCATAAATATTTGTTGAATTGATTGAAGCATGGATGGAAAGCACATGCTACATCCACTGAGTCACTGTCTTCAGACCATCTCGTGCATGTGACACTCCATAAAATGAAAAATAACTCATGTAATATGCTTGTTAATATAAACTTATTTTATCCCCCCAGTTCTACCACTTATAAACTTTATAATCATTGCAAGTGATGAATACCTCCTAGCCTCATTTTTATGGGGCTAACAATCCTTGTTTTGCTAAGTTTTGGGAGAGAACAAATAAGCTGTTAAAATTTTAAAATAGGTGGGAGAGACTTGGAGTCACATATGAGGCCTTTTAAAAGTATATATTTATTTTCTTATTTAGACTGCACTTGGTCTTTGTTTCTGTGCCTATGTTTTCTCTCATTACAGCAAACATGGGTTACTCTCTAGTTGCGGTGCACAGGCTTCTCTTGTTGCAGAGCTTGGGCTCTAGATTGTGAAGGCTCAGTAGTTGTGGTGTGTGGGCTTAGTTTCCCTGTGGTGTGTGGGATCTTAGTTCCTGGCCCAGGGATCGAACTGGTGATACCTGCATTAACAGGTGGATTCTTAACCACTGGACCATCAGGAAAGTCCCTTGAGGCCTTTATTTACATTTCAAGTCATTCATTTGTACCTGTTTTCTTGCTATTGATAAGGTTAATAGTTGGTTAGGATAAAAAATATTACTTTTCAATCATTTTTCCTACAGTCCGAAACAATAATCGATCTCTCATTTCTAATTATATTATACTATAACTCATAAATACCACTGGACCATCAGGAAAGTCCCTTGAGGCCTTTATTTACATTTCAAGTCATTCATTTGTACCTGTTTTCTTGCTATTGATGAGGTTAATGGTTGGTTAGGATAAAAAATATTACTTTTCAATCATTTTTCCTACAGTCCGAAACAATAATCTATCTCTCATTTCTAATTATATTATACTATAACTCATAAAAGGAGGATATACATAAATCAGTCTTTAAAGATATTGAAATTCTCACAGTAATTCAGACTTCTTGGCTTCATGGGATATATCAAGTCCTAAACTCTAAGAATAAGTAAAATTTTTAAGGTAGGAGGGAGGTGGTGTTTTTACCAGAGAAGCTGTCTGCATGCTTGCAGGAGATGATCTGAGAGGAGCAGATTTGTATTCCCCCAACAAATTTGATGTAAATAAAAATTTGAAGCAATTGGCATCTACTGGATACAACTACGTTGTAAATGAATGGCATGGGCTTCCCGGGTGGCTCAGATGGTAAAAAATCCGCCTGCAATGCAGAAGACCCAGGTTCAATCCCCAGGTCGGGAAGAACCCCTGGAGAAGGGAATGGCAACCCACTCCAGTATTCTTGCCAAGAGAATTCCACAGACAGAGGACCCTGGCAGGCTACAGTCCATGGGGTCTTATAGAGTTGGACATGACTGAGCAACTGATAAACACAAATACAACTAGGCTGTAAATGAATGACATGGGCAGTTGGATAAAGACAGGAGCATTTGACCTACAGCTTTTACTATGAACTTTTGACATCTATAGTGATTGAAAATAGACCAAAAGACAAAAACAGACACATCCAGAGCACTTAAACATCAATTTAGGGCCATTCGTGTCTGTTCAGAGAAGTGAGATATTAATTTACAGGAATTCCTGAGAAAAAATTATCATTCAGAATTTCTCAAACATGGTTATAGACTTTGACAATGAAGGAAATTAGTTAAAGGGACAAAATAATAGAAGCAGTTGGGGATCAGCTTGACTGTGAGCTGAGTCTGAACCCCATTCCACGTGCAGTGTGGTGTCACTGAAGATGTTGGTCTGCGGCGGGATTATGATGAAAATCATATTTTAGTGAATCAATTGTCCTCAGCTAACACGAACTGCAGCCAGCCGATCTGGCACTAGTGATCCGTCTGTGCCACTGGTCTAATACCAAGATAAGATCCTGATCTAGATTAAGAACAACTAAAAGCAGAGATGAATACCAGCTTGTAAGGAAGCATCTGTTGCTGGTTCTGAGAGAGCCATGGAATGCTTTGAACTTGTGAAAAAGTGGGTTATGTGCTTTCCCATTTATGATGTGTCATGATGTTCAAAGCTATTTTTAAAGTATGCATGTATATATTTTTCTACCAAGAATAAATTTTAAGTTGTTATTTCTGTTCTCATAGATTCTTCAAGTTCTTACACGAGTCCTTACTTGCATCGATGTCTCAAGTCAGATGGTGGAGTCATCTGACACCCTCTGAGGCTGCGTGGGTGTGCCTGTAAATGGATCAGGTTCACCTTTCAGGCTCAGATGCTGACTTGTGCCTCCACCTAGCCTGCTATAGTCGTTGAACATATCAGTTATTCAATCCAATTACCCATTTCAAAGTGAACCATACAGTTGGTTGTAATGCCACAATTTAACACAAAGGTAGAAAAATCTTATTGGTAGACTAAGATCACACTTTTGAAGAATCTCACTTTGTAAAACTACACTTTTACAGACCTCACTTTTGCAGAAACTTTTTATTTTACTACACCTCATAATAAAGAAAAAGTCAATAGATGGCAACAGAAATGAGAGTATTGTTTTTGTTGTGATGTTGCAACAAATTCAAACATATATTATGGTCTGTCTTAATTGAGATTCTTATTCCTAATAAAGTAAAAGGCCTACCAGATGGCACAGTGGGAAAAATCTGCCTGTAAAGCAGGAGACACAGCAGATGTGGTTTGGATCTCTGGGTCAGGAAGATCCCTTGTAGGAGGGAATGGCAAACCACTCTAGTATTCTTGCCTGGAAAATTCCATGGACAGAGGAGCCTGGTGGGCTACAGTCCACGGGGTCACAAAGAGTTGGACATGACTGAGTGACTGAGCCCGTACACATGCATTCCTGATAAAGTGAGTACAATCCAGTTATCAACAGTATAATATCTGCACTGCCAGTGAGCATGGACATGTCTGTTTTTGAAGGTAATAGCTCTTTGTAATGAACTGCCATGGCAAGGACATATCTCTCTTGCCTTTTGTTGTCCAAACTGCTACTGCATTTAAAACAATATGGGCATTCAGTCTTACAAAAGAATTATTCTTTTTGGTGATTAACATATTAAAAAAGTCAGAGGTTATTTTGAAACTTGGGGCATGGATATTGAATTAGTTCTAATGGAATTGATAAACTGAAATAGACTAACGATGCTGTGAAGAAATGTATGGGTGTGAGAGTAGATATCAGCAAATGTACAAGACATTTTAGTTAAAAGCAAGCTATTGTAACCAGAGATTCTGCAGTATGAGAAATTATAAGACAAAGAAAACTCATTTTGCATTTTTATAATTCTAGATTACACAGGCTCATATGTAGATTACAATACCTAGAGCAACCAGCATATGCCAGTTTGCCTGAGACTTTCCTCGATGCAACACTGAAGGCTCTATATCCTGGGAAAACCCTTATTTACCTAAAATCTTAGTATATGTTCTTTTATTTTTTTTAATTTCTTTTTCTTTTATCTCAGCATAAACTCTGAGTTTTTGTTGGTCACCTGAAATTTTAATATATGTTCCTTTTTGGTCTCCTGAAATCTTAGTATATGTTCTTTTTTTTCTTTTTAAAAACTTGTCTATTTTTAATTGAAGGATAATTGCTTTACAATATTGTGTTGGTTTCTGCCATACATCAACATGCATCAGCCATGGGTATGGGTGTACGTATGTCCACTTCCTTTTTTTTCTGTTTTGTTCAGTTGTCCTGGGTCTTGGCTGCAGCACCCAGACTTCTCTCGGTGCAGCATGCCAGTTTAGTTGACCCTGGACCTGTGGGATCTTAGTTCCCTGACCAGGGGTCGAACTTGCATCCTCTGCATTGCAAGGCAGATTCTTAACCACTGAACCACAACGGAAGTCCTTCTTAGTATATGTGTTTAAATGACACAAACATGGGTCTGTTTCCTCCTTCACTTCACCTTCCTCCCTTTTCTTTGCCTGGTGGAATTCAACACCACATCAGAACCGCCATGATAGTTATTGATACTTCCTGTTGGAAATGGCTATTGATGGTTGAAAGCTTCCCTTCTGTAATGCCAAGTAACAGAAACAAGAGGGAATTTTTGCACATAGACTTTCATATATACAGCACTTCCCAAGCTTCATGGGGCTCACATTGATATAAAGATTCCTTAACACGTCTCTAAACCTCTAAACTGAAAATTGCATCTAGTTGTGTTTAATTTGATATTAAACAGCTAATTGGATTTGTAGCCTTGAGAGGTGAGGCAGGGAGGAAAAGTTTATTTGCCTCAAATTTAATAATAGCAACTTACAAAATTTCATATTTTAAAATCTGAATTGCTAGAGACGTCTTGAGATGTGCTGAAAGTACTAAAATAAATGCAATCTGGTAGTCTGTCAGGAAAGCAAGCAAACAAACAAAAAACCACTGGGTCAGGCGCACAGCTGTTTGTGGAGGGCATTAAATTTTTTTACAGTCTTTCCCATAGGCCAATATGCTCTTATGCATTGATTTATATATTAATAATGACAGACTCCACTGTCATGAGCATTTCAGTTCCTCAGAAATTAGATAAAATCATAATTTAGACTCAGGATAAAAGGTAGAGAGAATTAGCATTTTGCAGCATTAATTAGCTTATTTGCCCTCGCTTTTTTTCTGATCAAATACAGGGAGGATGCTTAGTTCAGCCACAAACAGGGCTATGAGTATCCTTCAATTGTACGCTATGACATTGATGTTTCTAATGCATGTATATTCAATAGCTTTGCCTTGATTTTAAAAGTATGGTTTTAAAAACAGTGGTTCGTTTTATATCACTAGGGTAAGCAACGAACAAAGGAAGCTATTGGATGTAAAACAGAACATTGAAAGGACTCCTGCTGAAAAAATGCCCAAGCTTTGAAAACACTCTTAGAGAATGTGCAATTATGCAAGCGTTCTCCCTGTTTGGTACTCTAATTTCTTCCCTAGCATTTCACTGTCGCTCATCTTCATTATGATTTAAGGTTGCCAGAAGAAACTGGTAACTTTAGCATTTCATTTGTAAATCAGTGTTTGTATTGTTTTCCAAAGCACATGACCTCAGTCTTACCCACCCAGCTCCTCCCCGGCTCCATGCCTACCCTTGGAGCTACTGCTGTGTTCGGCTCAACCTGTGTGTTTTCTCCAGTGTCTCCCAGCTCTACGGTTCTCACTTCCCACATGGCTGCTTGGTTTGCAGAAGATGCTTTCTTACAGATGTGTTCCCTCCCTTGACAAACAATTACTCCTGTTTCCCCCAGCGGGAGGACATTAGGACATCATGACGTGTTCTGCTAAGTCATCTCACAATCACAGTTTTGTGCAGTCACCTCTCATCTGAGACTCTCTAGGCATATGCCATGCAGGGAAACTAGCAGTCACAAACAGCAGCACCTCCAGGCAAATTATTTGTTATTTTGGTCCAGTAGGGTAACAGATAATGTCTAATACACTAATGTCTGAGGGTCTCATGGGATGCTTTTACTGGCATCATTTACAGCCAACTTGCAAAAGACTGAATGGGTTGCTGTGTGCTAGTGGAGAGGAGGAAAAAAAAAAAAAGCAGGGGGTATTTTTCCATTTCCATAGCAATTACACACAATGGTTCCAAAGAGACATGATAACAATAGTGATTTTACAAAGTTATTCTATTTGTGCAGACTTTCAGCATTCTGAGCTTTGAAAGAAGAAATTACCAGATATTAGTTATTTTCCTGGAAAATGGTTAACCACTTACATATTTATTTGTATTTTAATCTTATGGACTCAGCTGATATGAAGACATATAGTAAAGACCTATCTAAAATGTGTTCTTTCAAATAAATACACAGGCAACTGAACACTCCAGATAATTTTTCTTGAGGTTTCTCTGATAGCTCTACCTATTAAATCTTCTTAGTAGGTACTATATCACTGGGATTTTGGTAAGCCTAAACTCAAAATTTAATATAATATGAAATGGATTTTGGCACAATGCCACATTAACACTTGGATTGTTTTTTATGATTCTCAGGTCTTGCTTATGGCTACACTGAGGTAAAGTTTGTCTTTGTGTGAAATCAAACCATGTGCTCACAAGCTAGGACTGCCACAGAGGCCCAGAAGGCAGATGAGAAAGGCGGCGCTCTTCTCCCCATTAGAAATGTCAACAGTCCATTGGTTTCTGTCTCCTTAACTTCACTTCCTCAAAGCTCCAAAATAACATAACATCAATTTAGATTCATTGACGTGAAATCCAGTCAAGATGAGTGTGAGCATATGAATTACAGGATTTTCGGTAGTGGCAGTTTTATTTCTGTTCAAGACATATAGGTCACTGAACTAAGCACTGAACACGGGGCTCCAGTTTGGCACACAGATGCTCAGTACATACTTATTTAATTGAACTGAATTGAGTCCAAGAATTGCATAGTAACTCTACTTTAATGAGTAGGTGAAAATTGTTTGTAGTTGGGGAAGCAAACTTTTGCCACAACAATCCAAGGCTTTCCTTACATTTTAACTAGCCGGTTGCACTTGGAAAGATGCTCCCCAAGTATTTGAATTCAAAGTGTTCTCTTAAGTGGCCAGATAAGTGTTCCTGTTCAGTGTGGCTGTGTTGTTCATTCTTTCAGTTAATTTAGTTGTTCTTGTCTTTGCCTTATTTTTCCCCCTTCCACTGAAAGGAAAAAAAGAGAAACGAGAACCTAGTTTTTCTCTCCCTCTGAATTTACGCAAATTATAAATTAGGCAAAGAGAATTTGGTATATTTATTCTCTATTTTATCCCCATCCTCTGTTACCTCTAAAGATTTACAGAAATTAAAAAAAAAAAAAGGGAGTTCCGATTGAATTTCCAGAATGGTATGAGTAACATAAAAATGCAAGTGCTCTTGTTTTGTCTTAGAGCATTTCATTTCAAATGTCAAATACAACCAACTTCTAAATCCAATGTCTTTGAAAGATGGGTAGGGGGCTGGTATATATTGTTTTGTTTATGTACTTGGAGAGACTAGAGTCTGAAAACTCACAGTAAAGACTTACCTGTTGCTTATAAGTCTCAAATGAGTTCTTGTCAATTATTCAATCCAGTAAATATCTGCTGAGGTCCTACTATGTTAGACACTCTACTAACTGCTACAGGAGTATATAAAATGGAGGCAGATAGGGTATCTGCCTTGAAAGTGAAAGTGAAGCCGCTCAGTCGTGTCCGACTCTTCGCAACCCGGTGGACTGTAGCCTACCAGGCTCCTCCATCCATGGGATTCTCCAGGCAAGAATACTGGAGTGGGTTGCCATTTCCTTCTCCATTGAAATACTGGAGTACCATATGATCCAGCAGTTGTGTTTCTGGGCCTATATCTGGAGAAAAACATGGTTTGAAAGGATACATGGACCCCAAAGTTCATTGAAACATTGTTAACAATAGCCAAGGCATGAAAGCAACCTAAATGTCCAACAGAGAAATGGACAAAGACGTGGTATGTATATGCAATGGAGTATTATTTAGCCATTAAAAAGAATGAAATAATATTTTGAAGCAACATGGACAGACCTGGAGATCATCATACTAAGTAAAGTGAGTCACAGAAAGATAAATACTGTATGATATCACTCATATGGATAGAAAAAAATACAAATGA
>SJYX01000906.1:323038-337493 GCA_006410675.1 Oreotragus oreotragus
AAGCTGAAACTCCAGTACTTTGGCCACCTCATGCAAAGAGTTGACTCATTGGAAAAGACTCTGGTGCTGGGAGGGATTGGGGGCAGGAGGAGAAGGGGACAACAGAGGATGAGATGGCTGGATGGCATCACGGACTCGATGGACGTGAGTCTGAGTGAACTCTGGGAGTTGGTGATGGACAGGGAGGCCTGCCGTGCTGCAATTCATGGGATCGCAAAGAGTTGGACATGACTGAGTGACTGAACTGAACTGAACTGACCTATGTGTGTGTGTGTGTACTTGTATACATATGTACAGAATACCGTCAGGTTTACCTAGCTGAGGTGGGTAGAGGACATTGATGCTTGAGGTCTGTGTGAAGTTTCCATCATTAATCCCTAGTACATCATTAGCCTGGACTATAAACATGGGTGATGCTCTGAGAGGAAAAGGAAGACAGAGTTGAGGGAGAGGGAACTAGTAAAACCTAGGAGAAAGTAAAGTTCAGCCAAAATTCCCTACTGCATACTTAGTGCAAGATAAGGGAAACTATATTTTCAGTTTCAGTAATGCATTAGTGGTCCAAAGCAATTAACATCACAGGAGTATGCATTGGGTAGCATAAAGAATAGATAATAGGAATATTGAGAGTTAAACTGGGCATTGCAACTGTTTAATAAGAGGACAGAGGAAATCAGAGTATCTTTCAGAACTGTCCCTCTTCGGAATTGGGAGCTGATAGGAACAAGCAGAGAGCACACACTTACTGGATCTCTACTTGGAATCTGCCTTGGTTAGCAGTATACTGAGTTGGAGGTGCTTCAGGCAAAGGAAAGGAAAGTTAGTCTTTTCAATACGTGCCTGAAATTCTGTCTGAAACAAGATTTGAAATCTCTATCCACCACCAGGCTTTGGTTTAGGGGAAGCACAGTGCATTCTGTGGTTTAGAAGTGTAATACAATTTGCCTGTTCTAGAAGTACAGTATATTCTGTACAGTCGTTATGAGCCCAATGCTAAGGAGAAAATAGAACATGTGAGTGAGAATTCAAGTGAAGTGAATACTCCAGTTTGGGAAAGAAGCTGAAAAAAAGACATATAAAGGTAATAATGCTAAGAACAATGAATGCAGGCTGAGGAAATATGTTTAATTCAGAAGCAAAAGGGATGCTTTTGGATATTATTGAGAGGAAGAGAAAAATCATTAAAATCAACTTTTTGGAAATAGACCAGAAGGAAGAGAAACTGAAAAACAAAAACAAAAACAAAAACAAAAACAAAAAAACTAGAGGCATAGAAATCAGTTAAAAGGGTATTAAAAATGAAATCCTACTCTAAGTCGGTAGGAATGGGGATGAAAAGATAAATCTATAGAGGTAGAGCCAACAGGAATTCAAAGTTGGTTATGATAATAAAGGAAGCAGAAAAGTGAAAAAATAAGTGATCCTAATAGTTGTAAACAATATCTTTGAAGTCAGGTAGACTTACTGAGTTTACAACCTTGGAAAAGTTCTGTAATTTCCATGCCTCCTTTTTTTTCTCATCTGTTTAATTGGTATATTAATAGTGTGTGCAATGTGTGTCAGATCACTTCAGACACGTCTAACTCTTTGGGACCCCATGGACTGTAGTCTACCAGACTCCTCTGTCCATGGGATTCTCAAGGTAAGAATACTAGAGTGGCTAGGCATTCCTTTCTTCAGGGAATTTTCCTGATCCAAGAATCGAACCCCACTAATCACCCCAAGGTCTATGTCTCCTTCATTGGCAAGTGGGTTCTTTACCACTCGTGCACCTGGAAGCCCATATTAATGGTACCTATTCAAACAGGGTTGTTGAAAAGATTAAATCAGTAAGTACATGGAAAATACTCTGAAAACTATCTGATATACAGAAAGTACTACACAACTTAGAGACATCTGGAGGACTTTGGGCTTCTCCCCTGAAAGGGGCTATAATCTGAGAAATGGAATATTGGAGAAGAGTACTGGGGCAGAGGGGTAGAGAACAGGATAAATTTTAAAAATCTATTTGTTTAAGTTTCATCCTTGGCCACACCAAATAACCCTGTCAGTTATCTAGTCTGTGAGGGAAAGCTGATGACAAAACCAGAGAAATTAAGGTAGAATCGTCCAAGGAGGGTGTGGTGGTAGAGTTATTCTTTCAATGGGAAAGGAGACCCATTATTATAAAGAATGCAGCTGTAGTGATGTTTTAAGTTCAGAACAGGGAAGTTCAAGGAATTACCCTGAGTGATTTTAGTAATGAAAGAAGTTTAGGCCCTATAGTAGCAGGAAGGATCAGGGGCAGTGGCTGGTAACCTGAAGAGAGTGAGACATTTAGAAATAATAGCTATCAGGATTGAAATAGTCACCTCAAGATGAATAAAAGAACTGTAAAGTCACCTGCCTGTGGGATCTTTTAGCAAAATGCCTTTTCAGACTTCATTTTCCACACGGTTGATAAGTTTTAAAATTTAGCTATTTTACATCAACCATGAAGCTCTAAGCTTTTCCCAGATGATGCTAGCATTGCTGCTTAGCCAAGTATTGACAGTGATTTGGGGTTGTTGAAAGGTATATGATGTGGCTGTGAGAGAACTGAAAGCTGACATACCTGTGCTCATGTGTGTGTATGTGTCTGCCAATGTGCACATATGTAGGCCCTGTGTGGAGGGTAGTTGTGGAATGGTATAAAATAACACCATTCTCAGAGTTTAATTAACATAGAATTATTTGAAGTTCCATTGTGTAATGTCCAAAAGTTTCTTAAAGAAATCATCTTAAAGAATTTAATTTATTACTAAATAAATTACCAAACAAATAATAAATGAATTAATTGACTTATAGAGCTTCCTTGGTGGCTCAGATGGTAAAGAATCCCTCTGAAATACAAGAGTCCCAGGTTTGATCCTTGGGTCGGGAAGATCCCCTGGAGAAGAAAATGACTATTCATTCCAGTATTTCTTTCTTGGAGAATCCCATGGACAGAGGATCCTGGTGGGCTATAGTCCTTGGGGGTGGTGAAGAGTCAGATATGACTGAGCAACTAACACATTACTATCATTTTTATAACATTGGAAATAGAACTGGGAAGAATGAAGAATCCCGGCTTCCCCTACTTATATTAAGGCTCAAAAAGTACATGAAAAATCAATTCCATGTCATTGTGGTTATTATCACATAAAGTAACTGGGGTTTAGCCTGGTTCATATCCTAGGATGGCTTTCAGTATCCTGTAGAGGAAACACTATTCATTTGAGGTGTTTTCCATCTACTTTATGTGCATAATTGCTCAGCAACTGGCAAGCTTTAATTTTGATGTGAATTCTAACTGAAAGTTAGCCTCCCATTTTAGCAGTTTGTTCATTAACATATTGAACTCTATTTTTCTTTGAGAGAGCTGAAAGAAGGTAATTGCCCTTCTATTCTCAATAGCCAAGTGTAGAGAAAGATGTCCTTCATATTAGATACAATTATTCCCACTTTACAGTTGAGAAAACTGGGTCTCTAAAAGATAAATTCCCAGTAATCATACATCTAGTAAGTGACAGATTTAACATTCAGACCTATTTATGTCTCATTTTAATGTATTAGTTTGTCTTTCAATAGAAAATAATGGGAAAAAGATTATATGGCTCCAGTTTTGTGTGTTCAAACTGTGAACATCCATTCATAGTTAGGAAAGATTGTCTTTCCCTCTTCATTATGCTCAGTGAGCACAGTACCCCTTGTGAGGCAACCTGAAAATGTCAGGCCCATGATAACACTGACATGTCCATGAGGCTAACCCTTGAGAGATTTCTTTCTGACCGTATCATTGTGATATTTCTCAGAAACTAGAAGTATAAGAAATTTAGTTTAAAAGAGGCTATTATAATTTTAGACAAGGATAAAGTATTTATGAATGTTTTGCCCACCCAACTGCCTTTACTAAATTTCAGAAGCCGCATTTTCTGCTGATATGGAGCTCCCCATCATACCACTAGCAAGCAATAGGGATTTGGTAAACTTTAAAAATATCTGCTTCCCCAGCTCCACTTTTAGAATATTCTCATTTATAGGCCACTTGCTACAGATTGACACCTGTCTCATCTGTGGGATCAGTCTAATTCCTTGCAAGATCAAATCTAAGTGGTTTAGAATGATAACTGGATGGTTCAATAGTCACTCAAGCCTTTTGCTCTGATTTTGTAGCTGATATCTTGCCATGACCAAGTTCTAGGCCTTGGACTGTTGCTTCTTCATCGTGTATGTATCCCTTTCTTGTTGTTGACTTCAGCATCACTGACCTGTTGGTCTTGTTCCTCTCTGACAAGCTTTCTTCTGCAGGTCCTTCTGGAGGTTGAAGTCTAGTCTTCTAGCATCAAGCCTCATAATTGGTTAGCAAACACCTGTGGCAGCCCTTTGAAATGGTAATATTCTGCTTCCCCAGACCTTCATACATTTCCCATCACACACATGAGGAGAATGGCAGGGAGTTACTCCCTTTCGAAAACAGTCCATAGGGGGAAAGGCACCTTCATGGCCACACCTAGACTTTATTTTTGGGGGCTCCAAAATCACTGCAGATGGTGACTGCAGCCATGAAATTAAAAGACGCTTACTCCTTGGAAGAAAAGTTATGACCAACCTAGATAGCCTATTCAAAAGCAGAGGCATTACTTTGCCACCAAAGGTCCATCTAGTCAAGGATATGGTTTTCCCAGTGGTCATGTATGGGTGTGAGAGTTGGACTGTGAAGAAAGCTGAGTGCTGAAGAATTGATGCTTTTGAACTGTGCTGTTGGAGAAGACTCTTGAGAGTCCCTTGGACTGCAAGGAGATCCAACCAGTCCATTCTGAAGATCAACCTGGAATTTCTTTGGAAGGAATGATGCTAAAGCTGAAACTCCAGTACTTTGGCCACCTCATGCGAAGAGTTGACTCATTGGAAAAGACTCTGATGCTGGGAGGGATTGAGGGCAGGAGGAAAAGGGGACGATCGAGGATGAGATGGTTGGATGGCATCACGGACTCGATGGACATGAGCTTGAGTGAACTCCGGGAGTTGGTGATGGACAGGGAGACCTGGCGTGCTGCGATTCATGGGGTCGCAAAGAGTCGACACGACTGAGCGACTGAACTGAACTGAACGGAGACTTTATACCTGACATCTAGTGGCCAGTCTGGGAATTGCAGTGCAGGGTTGCCGAGGGTGCCTGTTGGCACTTTCAAGATCTGAGGGAGCTAAAGTGAAAATTCATTGCCATTAGCTTCCTCTCTCATAGTCCTGGACTTAATACTTATATCCTTTCTACTGAATTTTCTAAATATAGTCCTAAATAATCATTTAGTTTTAGAGCTAGAGGGTTCTCAAGCAACTTTCATTTATTATATTCTAATCAGTTCAGTCATGTCCAACTCGGTGACCCCATGGATTGTAGCACACCAGGCCTTCCTGTCCATCACCAACTCCTGGAGTTTACCCAAACTCATGTCCATGGAGTCAGTGATGCCATCCAACCATCTCATCCTCTGTCGTCCCCTTCTCCTCCAACCCTCAATTTTTCCCAGCATCAGGGTCTTTTCAAATGAGGCAGTTCTTCATATCAGGTGGCCAAAGTAGAGTTTCAGCTTCAACATCAGTCCTTCCAATGAATATTTAGGATTGATTTCCTTTAGGATTGATTGGTTTGATCTCCTTGCAGTCCAATGGACTCTCAAGAGTCTTCTTCAACACCACAGTTCAAAAGCATCAATTCTTCAGTGCTCAGCTTTCTTTATAGTCAAACTCTCACATCCATATGACCACTGGAAAAACCATAGCCTTGATTAGACAGACCTTTGTTGACAAAGTAATGTCTCTGCTTTTTAATATGCTGTCTAGGTTGCTCATAAATTTTCTTCCAAGGAGCAACCATATTTTAATTTCATGGCTGCTGTCACCATCTGCAGTGATTATGGAGCCCCCCCAAATGAATCTGTCACTGATTCCACTGTTTCTCCATCTATTTGCAATGAAGTGATGGGACCAGATGACTCATAAATTTTCTTCCAAGGAGCAACCATATTTTAATTTCATGGCTGCTGTCACCATCTGCAGTGATTATGGAGCCCCCCCAAATGAATCTGTCACTGATTCCACTGTTTCTCCATCTATTTGCAATGAAGTGATGGGACCAGATGTCATGATCTTAGTTTTCTGGATGTTGAGTTTTAAGCCAGCTCTTTCATTCTCCTCTGTCACTTTCATCAAGGGGCTCTTTAGTTCTTCTTTGCCTTCTGCCATAAAGGTGGTATCATCTGCATATCTGAGGTTATCGACATTTCTCCTGGCAGTCTTGATTCCAGCTTGTGTTTCTAATCACTGTATGAAAATATGAAGAAAAGTGATTATGGAGCCCCGCCAAATGAATCTGTCACTGATTCCACTGTTTCTCCATCTATTTGTAATGAAGTGATGGGACCAGATGTCATGATCTTAGTTTTCTGGATGTTGAGTTTTAAGCCAACTCTTTCATTCTCCTCTTTCACTTTCATCAAGGGGCTCTTTAGTTCTTTTCCTTCTGCCATAAAGGTGGTATCACCTGCATATCTGAGGTCATCGACATTTCTCCTGGCAGTCTTGATTCCAGCTTGTGTTTCTAATCACTGTATGAAAATATGAAGAAAAGCAAAACTTTAGAATTTCTGACTTTAATGAGTGCTTTGTCTAGAATTATCTTATTGGAAAGATGAGTGCCCACCTGTTTACTTTGACTATCATTTATCATTTTTCCTTCTTGATAAAAAATGGATACTCATTTACTAACCTACCTCATAGCAGGGTGTTGTTGTTGTTTGGGCCCTCAGTTCGGTTTAGTCACTCAGCTGCATCCATCTCTTTGTGATTCATGGACTGCAGCAAGCCAAGCTTCCCTGTCCATCACCAACGCCCAGAGTTTACTCAAATTCATGTCCGTCAAGTTGGTGATGCCATCCAGCCATCTTATCCTCCATCGTTCCCTTCTCCTCCTGCCTTCAATCTTTCCCAGCATCATGGTCTTTTCCAATGAGTCAGTTCTTTGCATCAGGTGGTCAAAGTATGGGAAATTCAGCTTCAGCATCAGTCCTTCCAATGAATATTTAGGCTGTTAAATCATGTAAATAATATTGTACAGTGCCTAGAACATAATAAATACTCAAGTGGTATTTGCTATTATTATTTTTTATTTTGGTTTTCATGATAAACATATAGTTTATAATGCATGCATGTTAGTAGCCTTATTACCTGTGGGGAGTATTATTTTCCCCAAATATTAAGATCTACCTATTTAAATAATTCAAATTATATGTGATATTCAGGGATCATAGATATTAAAATTTTAAAAGACATTCCCAATGTCTAATCCAGTCCTCTTTTATATACAAGAAAACTTTATTTGATATGTTATGCAACTTTACAGGGTTATAGGTAATGAGATTAGATGAGACTGAAATGTGAGTTTCCTCAGGAAGTTCAGTTCTTTTACTAGCTCTACAAGTAGCTCTTTTGTATTTTCAAACTAATGCTGAGAAATGAATTTTCCATCACATGGAGAAGTGTGAAATACATGGTTATGGATTTATACTCTACGTGTATAATGAAAAATTTTGGTATATTTCTACATTTGAAAAATATTAATAATTTTAATAGTATCATAAAAACAATTCTTACTATTGGATGATTAGTAATATAAGCAAACAAAAGTTAAACTAAAAAATTGTAATCCCATTGCTCAAATGTATATATATATATATTAATATATATGTACATATATATACAGTATGTTCATTTATGTATTTTATACTATCCTATACTCAGATGCACTAATTGGACATTTGGGCTAAAAGGTAGGTTTAACTCTGCTCTGTAATTTGGGTCATTTATTTAGTTTATGAACATATTTCAACATTAACATTGATCTTTAGCATTATTTTTATTGGCTGCATTATTCCTATTACATTATTTTTATTAATTCCTCTTTAAGATCAAATTAATGATCAACAACAGACTTCCCCTGTGGCTCAGCAGAAAAGAGAAATGCAAAAAAGCAAAATGGCTGTCTGGGGAGGCCTTACAAATAGCTGTGAAAAGAAGAGAGGCGAAAAGCAAAAGAGAAAAGGAAAGATATAAGCATCTGAATGCAGAGTTCCAAAGGATAGCAAGAAGAGATAAGAAAGCCTTCTTCAGTGATCAATGCAAAGAAATAGAGGAAAACAACAGAATGGGAAAGACTAGAGATCTCTTCAAGAAAATTAGAGATACCAAGGGAATATTTCATGCAAAGATGGGCTCGATAAAGGAAAGAAATGGTATGGACCTAACAGAAGCAGAAGATATTAAGAAGAGGTGGCAAGAATACAAGGAAGAACTGTACAAAAAAGATCTTCACGACCCAGATAATCATGAGGATGTGATCACTAATCTAGAGCCAGACATCTTGGAATGTGAAGTCAAGTGGGCCTTAGAAAGCATCACTACGAACAAAGCTAGTGGAGGTGATGGAATTCCAGTTGAGCTGTTTCAAATCCTGAAAGATGATGCTGTGAAAGTGCTGCACTCAATATGCCAGCAAATTTGGAAAACTCAGCAGTGGCCACAGGACTGGAAAAGGTCAGTTTTCATTCCAATTCCAAAGAAAGGCAATGCCAAAGAATGCTCAAACTACCGCACAATTGCACTCATCTCACACGCTAGTAAAGTAATGCTCAAAATTCTCCAAGCCAGGCTTCAGCAATATGTGAACCGTGAACTCCCTGATGTTCAAGCTGGTTTTAGAACAGGCAGAGGAACCAGAGATCAAATTGCCAACATCCGCTGGATCATGGAAAAAGCAAGAGAGTTCCAGAAAAACATCTATTTCTGCTTTATTGACTATGCCAAAGCCTTTGACTGTGTGGATCACAATAAACTGTGGAAAATTCTGAAAGAGATGGGAATACCAGACCACCTAACCTGCCTCTTGAGAAATCTGTATGCAGGTCAGGAAGCAACAGTTAGAACTGGACATGGAACAACAGACTGGTTCCAAATAGGAAAAGGAGTACGTCAAGGCTGTATATTGTCTCCCTGCTTATTTAACTTATATGCAGAGTACATCATGAGAAACGCTGGACTGGAAGAAACACAAGCTGGAATCAAGATTGCCGGGAGAAATATCAATAACCTCAGATATGCTGATGACACCACCCTTATGGCAGAAAGTGAGGAGGAGCTAAAAAGCCTCTTGATGAAAGTGAAGGAGGAGAGCGAAAAAGTTGGCTTAAAGCTCAACATTCAGAAAACGAAGATCATGGCATCCGGTCCCATCACTTCATGGGAAATAGATGGGGAAACAGTGGAAACAGTGTCAGACTTTATTTTTTTGGGCTCCAAAATCACTGCAGATGGTGACTGCAGCCATGAAATTAAAAGACGCTTACTCCTTGGAAGAAAAGTTATGACCAACCTGGATAGTATATTCAAAAGCAGAGACATTACTTTGCCGACTAAGGTCCGCCTAGTCAAGGCTATGGTTTTTCCTGTGGTCATGTATGGATGTGAAAGTTGGACTGTGAAGAAAGCTGAGCGCCGAAGAATCGATGCTTTTGAACTGTGGTGTTGGAGAAGACTCTTGAGAGTCCCTTGGACTGCAAGGAGATCCAACCAGTCCATTCTGAAGGAGATCAACCCTGGGATTTCTTTGGAAGGAATGATGCTAAAGCTGAAACTCCAGTACTTTGGCCACCTCATGCGAAGAGTTGACTCATTGGAAAAGACTCTGATGCTGGGAGGGATTGGGGGCAGGAGGAGAAGGGGACGACAGAGGATGAGATGGCTGGATGGCATCACGGACTCGACGGACGTGAGTCTGAGTGAACTCCGGGAGTTGGTGATGAACAGGGAGGCCTGGCGTGCTGCGATTCATGGGGTCGCAAAGAGTCGGACACAACTGAGTGACTGAACTGAACTGACAGTGCAGGAGACTCAGGTTCAGTCCCTGGGGGAAGATCCCCTAGAGAAGGAAATGGCAACCTACTCCAGTATTGTTGCCTGGAAAATCCCATGGGCAGAGGAGCCTAGCAGACCACAGTCCATGGGGTCACAAAAGAATCGAATATGACCTAGTGATTCAACAACAATGATCAACAAAGAAAATTAAGCTGTTGGTTAATAGCAGGAGGCAAAGGAGAGAAAGAAAAAATTAGCAGTGCTAAGGAAAGTGCTATATTCCTCTCATTCTNACAGTCCATGGGGTCACAAAAGAATCGAATATGACCTAGTGATTCAACAACAATGATCAACAAAGAAAATTAAGCTGTTGGTTAATAGCAGGAGGCAAAGGAGAGAAAGAAAAAATTAGCAGTGCTACGGAAAGTGCTATATTCCTCTCATTCTTTAAACTGAGAGCCTTATGTCTTGCCAAATGGTACCAATGGTTGAGGAAGGCATGCTGGATCATGATGTGCTGACTTGGGCCCTGATGGGAGAGGAAGTAGAATGTTCTGTTGAAAGAATATCAAGTAATAAGTTTGAAACCATGAGTTCTGTAAAATGGCAGCAAATGGAGTGTATCACAGAGTCCAAAGATCTGAAGGTAAAATATGAAGAAGAGAGTAAGCTACCAAATCTTCAGTGATGGGGGCCAGGTTCAACCATCATGGAGCTGAACAAGCCTCGTGATTTATAGTTGCCTCTATAAATTTAACAGTTTTAATATCTGTTTATCCGGCTGCATCCAGTCTTTTGTTGCAGTGCATGGACTCTAGCTGTCGCTCACACAGCCTCAGTGGTTGTGGTGCCTGAGCTTAGTGGCACCATGGCATGTGGGATCTTATTTCCCTGACCAGACATGGAGCCCACACCCCCTGCATTACAATGTGGATTTTTAATCACGGGGCCACCAGGAAAGTCCCCTACAAATTTAATATTGAATTATAAATATACACATTGTAAATATGTGTGCACATCCCTTTTCGTAAAGGTTTTCTGAGAACCCAGCAGAGGTTCACAGATGTGGGGGGTGAAGCAATGTTAACTGAACGTGAGCTACTCTAAGAATTTGACTGACCAGAGTCTCACGACAGAAAACTCTACATAAACAGAGCTCAAATTAAAAGTAGTCCACCAAATTCCCATCTTATAAGAGGAAACCAAAGAATAATCACTCAAGGATATGAGCATATGACAAAAGTCAGGGCAGAACTACATCCTTTCCCATCTTTCTTTGCACCTAATTTTTTCATGTTCATCCGTCACACTTTCACAGTTGAGCAAAACTCTATGAAGGAAGGGGTCTGGAAGCTTCCCCTCTCCCCCATGCTGTTGCTTCCTTTCCTGCATGCCTTTCCACAGCTCTGGGTGACCCTTTTACCTCCAACATCAAAAATACATCTTGTGTTATACTGTGTATATTTATATTTGCCCAATAAAACAAGTTTTTATCACTCAATCGTGCGCTCCCTGCTTTCTCTGCGACACTAATAGCAAATTATTGAGAATACTAGCAGTGCTCCTTGGATCTTGCTGGGTGTATCCACAGGCGCTCCCTTTGATCCACATATCTGTCTTGTGTGCAGCCTGTCACAGTGCAAGAGAACAGGAAGCTAGGTGCCAAAGGCGCATAGTCGATGTCCTGCCAACCACGCCAGCCTTGCGGAATTGAGCGTGGGTGGACTGTCAGGTCTCCACCTAGCATGCTAACAGTTAGAAAGCACTGGAGGGAGATTGGCAGTTTGTGTCTTCCAGGAGGCAAAGACATGAAATGCCTTATTCCCTCCCCCCTACCTTTGGAGGGACACTTCCTATTTCTAAAAGACACAGGTAGAAATAGAAACAGTCATAAACAGAACCCTATAGTTCACCCACCCTACACATTTTGCTTTGCACTCTAAATGCAAAGTTGTTTTCTTCAATCTAAGAATAGAATTCCATGGCTGTTTTCCAGAAAAAAAAATAATAAAACCCCAGGTGAGGGTTAGCTCTCCTGGTTAATAGTGTCTTTATTTTTATTTTTTTTTTTTAAAGATCTCACTAGTTTTCCATTTCTTCCCATGTGAGACAGAAATAGGCAGACAGGTCTGCCAGGACAGCATTATTGAAACAGTATATTCACACCCTTTCCAGTAGATGGTTTAGGCACTTTAATTCCTGTTAAAAAACGTAATTAAATTGCACGATTTATTATCTTATGTTAGATGTTGAGAAAAACAGTCTGGAAAGTCTATGTGCTATGTGTCAGACCCAGCCAGCTGTCAGACGAAAGACTTTCGGTCCTGTGTAAATTTTGCGAACACTGAATTACTAACAGGCGCTTCCCTGGTGGCTCAGAGGTTAAAGCATCTGCCTGCAATGTGGGAGACCTGGGTTTGATCCCTGGGTTGGGAAGATTCCCTGGAGAAGGAAATGGCAACCCACTCCAGTATTCTTGCCTGGTGAATCCCATGGATGGAGGAGCCTGGTGGGCTGCAGTCCATGGGGTTGCAAAGTGTCGGACACGACTGAGCGACTTCACTTCACTTCTTTGTTGTATGTTTTTCTGCACTTGATAGACCTCACATCACTTGGAAAAAAGTGATGTTCTAAAAAGAAAAAGGATAGTGTGTATTTTGTTAAGCAAATCAGCATACTCAATAACGATATTTTCCTTTGATATCTAACAGATTCTACTACGTTTCTACAACTATTAGCCTATAAAGGTATTTTGTAATATAGTCCACCTCTAATTTTACTTCCTATGAAAGTGACTGCCAACTATATTTATGTCTGTGCTTTCAAACCTGCTACAAATGTACATCTTTCTGTGATTGCTTTTAAGAGCACAACCTTAATTCAAGCTTTCTACACTCCTTCTGGTTTATGGTGATATCAAACTCAAAGCAAATTCACTCGTTGAAATCAATCTGGGGGGAAAAACTCACTGGTCTATAATTTAGGATTGTTTGACTGTTCACTGGCAAATGATTAGATAGCATAATCATTTACTGAGCTTCAGTCTGTGTTTTCTGAAACATTTTATATATACTATACGGTACATTAGAATAGAGAAGGAAACAAAAATAGCAGTAAAGTTATGGCAACCAAGCCATTCTTCAGCTCTTGAGTTCATGTCTATAACTGCAAATGCCTTTCTGGGCACGAGAGAAAGAAGATTCACAGAATTGTCTAAGATATTTCATATTTTCAGATAGACTCACACAGTCACACAAACGTGTGCACACACATGTGCACACACACACACATATATACTTCTTTGCAATGAACTCATCAGGAAGCCCCTCCCTAATTTAGGCCCAAGCTTGCAAAGAAGTCAGTTGTTTTTTCTTTTTCCTGACACTATTACATCAAAACAGTATCCAGGCATTAGACAGTATTTATTAGCTTGTAAGTCCAGAGATAATGATCCCATTCAATCAGAACACATGAATAATTCAAGAGTCCCAACTTCACATAATTTCTGGCTCTACTGTTAAAACCACTGAAAGAACCATTTGTATCATTTATTTATTTTTCGTGACAATGAGTAAAAGACAAAAGAGGTTTTGTTTTGTGCTTTTTTTTTCCAGGAGAGAGAGCATCTTGGCTCTTTCATTTCAAACTGATCAAAGACAATGCGAAAAGAACATGTATATGTATATAAATACGAAAAAGCATGATACTACAAGGGGAACATATAGCAGTTACCTCTTCGGATGATTTCTATATGACTTTGTGGAGGGTATTTTAATCACGGTGAGTGGTTCAATATTATTTTACACACAATAGCTAGGAAGCAATTATGGTTTCCACAAGACCAGGGAAGCTACAATTTCAGGAATCATTTCTTCCATGTACTATCTGAAAAGTACATTTGAAAGAGGATGGGCTATTTTAAGCACCAAAGAGAAGTTGAAATAACTTCATCTTACGACAAAATGTTGCTGCTCCCTCTTTGCTAACATAAACAATGAAAATCAATGGGAGAGGTCACCACTGTCTCTCTCAAGCAGCTCTGACCTATGGAACTTTATGTGATGAAGGTATGTTCCATATTTACACTGTGAACGATGGAAGCTATTTGGAATCTGGATTTATTGAACACTTGAAACGCACTTGGTTGCGCTTGGTGCAGCCCAGTAACTAACTTGAAATTTTATTTACTTTCAATTAATTTAAATATAAATAGCTACATGTGACCAGTGGCTCCTTATTAGCCTTTTTAAGTCCTCAAGGAGAAGGGTTATTGGAATACAAATATCAACAGGTAGATGCTTATTACTTTTTAAAATTATTTATATTAACTTTATTTAAGAAATATAATTCTACAAAGTTCCCATTTGGACAAAAAATATAATTACCTAAGTAATGAGAGAGCGAAATTACAGCACAAGAGCAATAGAAGAGTTTTTGGTTGAATTCTTTTTAGCACTAAATAATGTTCCTTGGCCTGAATGTAGCACAGTTTATTTATCCCTTTCTCTCCTGAAGGACATCTTGATTGCTTCCAAGTTTTAAAAAA
>SJYX01000906.1:337860-370126 GCA_006410675.1 Oreotragus oreotragus
CCCTGGAGAAGGAAATGGCAACCCACTCCAGTATTCTTGCCTGGTGAATCCCATGGATGGAGGAGCCTGGTGGGCTGCAGTCCATGGGGTTGCAAAGTGTCGGACACGACTGAGCGACTTCACTTCACTTCTTTGTTGTATGTTTTTCTGCACTTGATAGACCTCACATCACTTGGAAAAAAGTGATGTTCTAAAAAGAAAAAGGATAGTGTGTATTTTGTTAAGCAAATCAGCATACTCAATAACGATATTTTCCTTTGATATCTAACAGATTCTACTACGTTTCTACAACTATTAGCCTATAAAGGTATTTTGTAATATAGTCCACCTCTAATTTTACTTCCTATGAAAGTGACTGCCAACTATATTTATGTCTGTGCTTTCAAACCTGCTACAAATGTACATCTTTCTGTGATTGCTTTTAAGAGCACAACCTTAATTCAAGCTTTCTACACTCCTTCTGGTTTATGGTGATATCAAACTCAAAGCAAATTCACTCGTTGAAATCAATCTGGGGGGAAAAACTCACTGGTCTATAATTTAGGATTGTTTGACTGTTCACTGGCAAATGATTAGATAGCATAATCATTTACTGAGCTTCAGTCTGTGTTTTCTGAAACATTTTATATATACTATACGGTACATTAGAATAGAGAAGGAAACAAAAATAGCAGTAAAGTTACGGCAACCAAGCCATTCTTCAGCTCTTGAGTTCATGTCTATAACTGCAAATGCCTTTCTGGGCATGAGAGAAAGAAGATTCACAGAACTGTCTAAGATATTTCATATTTTCAGATAGACTCACACAGTCACACAAACATGTGCACACACGTGTGCAAACTGAGCTTCAGTCTGTGTTTTCTGAAACATTTTATATATACTATACGGTACATTAGAATAGAGAAGGAAACAAAAATAGCAGTAAAGTTATGGCAACCAAGCCATTCTTCAGCTCTTGAGTTCATGTCTATAACTGCAAATGCCTTTCTGGGCACGAGAGAAAGAAGATTCACAGAATTGTCTAAGATATTTCATATTTTCAGATAGACTCACACAGTCACACAAACGTGTGCACACATGTGTGCACACACACACACATATATACTTCTTTGCAATGAACTCATCAGGAAGCCCCTCCCTAATTTAGGCCCAAGCTTGCAAAGAAGTCAGTTGTTTTTTCTTTTTCCTGACACTATTACATCAAAACAGTATCCAGGCATTAGACAGTATTTATTAGCTTGTAAGTCCAGAGATAATGATCCCATTCAATCAGAACACATGAATAATTCAAGAGTCCCAACTTCACATAATTTCTGGCTCTACTGTTAAAACCACTGAAAGAACCATTTGTATCATTTATTTATTTTTCGTGACAATGAGTAAAAGACAAAAGAGGTTTTGTTTTGTGCTTTTTTTTTCCAGGAGAGAGAGCATCTTGGCTCTTTCATTTCAAACTGATCAAAGACAATGCGAAAAGAACATGTATATGTATATAAATACGAAAAAGCATGATACTACAAGGGGAACATATAGCAGTTACCTCTTCGGATGATTTCTATATGACTTTGTGGAGGGTATTTTAATCACGGTGAGTGGTTCAATATTATTTTACACACAATAGCTAGGAAGCAATTATGGTTTCCACAAGACCAGGGAAGCTACAATTTCAGGAATCATTTCTTCCATGTACTATCTGAAAAGTACATTTGAAAGAGGATGGGCTATTTTAAGCACCAAAGAGAAGTTGAAATAACTTCATCTTACGACAAAATGTTGCTGCTCCCTCTTTGCTAACATAAACAATGAAAATCAATGGGAGAGGTCACCACTGTCTCTCTCAAGCAGCTCTGACCTATGGAACTTTATGTGATGAAGGTATGTTCCATATTTACACTGTGAACGATGGAAGCTATTTGGAATCTGGATTTATTGAACACTTGAAACGCACTTGGTTGCGCTTGGTGCAGCCCAGTAACTAACTTGAAATTTTATTTACTTTCAATTAATTTAAATATAAATAGCTACATGTGACCAGTGGCTCCTTATTAGCCTTTTTAAGTCCTCAAGGAGAAGGGTTATTGGAATACAAATATCAACAGGTAGATGCTTATTACTTTTTAAAATTATTTATATTAACTTTATTTAAGAAATATAATTCTACAAAGTTCCCATTTGGACAAAAAATATAATTACCTAAGTAATGAGAGAGCGAAATTACAGCACAAGAGCAATAGAAAAGTTTTTGGTTGAATTCTTTTTAGCACTAAATAATGTTCCTTGGCCTGAATGTAGCACAGTTTATTTATCCCTTTCTCTCCTGAAGGACATCTTGATTGCTCCCAAGTTTTAAAAAATCATAAACAAAGCTTCTTTAAACATCTGAGTTCAGGTTTTTGTGCAACTCTTGTGGGTAAATACTAAGGAGTAAGACTGCTGAAGTGAATAGGATGAGTATGCTTAGCTTTGTAAGAAACTGCCAAACTGTCTTCTAAGGTGAGGTACCATTTTGCATCTTTGACAGCAATGAAAGAGAGTTCCTGCTTTTGCAGTGCTGTGGATTTTGGAAATTCTAATAAATATAGATCTTATTATTAATGTATTTTAACCCACCTTTTAAATTTACAATTTCCATTAAAACTCTTAGTATCTTACAAAATATTCAAGCAGTTTTGATTAACCTATCCTGTACTTTCTTAGACTGATTCATTTAACAATATTAAAGTGAAATTGTGTTCCAATTGCTGCACTTGGTAAAATGTACTCTAATGAATAATGTATGAAACAACCATAAGAATGAATCAAAAAGAAGAAACAGAAAAATTAGATATGAGAGCTTTTATTTATATCTTAATGGTTTAACAATAGGCAAAAATGTGTTATCAATTTAAAAGACCTTGGAAAGAAAATTTATTTGGGAAATGTTCCCTAAGGAAATGTTTGGTCTCTGATAAGCTAAAATTTAGATTTGTACTTGAATAAACTAAAAAAAAATAGCTTTTATAAAAATATAAGATGATTATACTTCAAAAATTATAGAAATGATGTTCAGCATTCTTTTCTTTATTGTACTCTGGTAGTTGGTTTTTCTCCACCCTCATGTAGAGTAGGTGAAGAAGAAAAGAAATCAATAAAGTAAAAATTACAGGATAGGAGTAAGACCAATCAATGTACCTCACAATTTATTTGAAGCTTGTAAACAACTACTATATGCATTGTCTCAATCAGGGGTCCAGAGAAGGAAGGTCATTATTGAACCTCACTCTGGTAGTTGGTTTTTCTCCACCCTCATGTAGAGTAGGTGAAGAAGAAAAGGAATCAATAAAGTAAAAATTACAGGATAGGAGTAAGACCAATCAATGTACCTCACAATTTATTTGAAGTTTGTAAACAACTACTATATGCATTGTCTCAATCAGGGGTCCAGAGAAGGAAGGTCATTATTGAACCTCAAGTTACAGATGCACTTGTTAGCTTCCAGATACAGTTCAAGTGCATGCTCATGCATTCATATTAGCCACTAATTAAGGGCCACTTGGGGGGTAGTTTAAGCTCTTAAACTGGATTAGTGAAAGCGATCAAAAGGACCAATTGAATTTTGTAAATTAGTTTTACAAGATAAGGAGTGGACTTTGAAAAAGACTTTCTAAATCAGACATCACTGATTTCTTCATCACAGCCTTAAGATGAAGGTTGTCATCAAGAGGATTTGAGCAGAATCATCAACTCAATGTTGACACTCTCTCCACAGCAGCTAAACTGTGGTGCGTTGTACCAACAATTAGTATCAAAATTCCAAATACAAAATCCAGTGGCACTTTATGATTTACAAGTTAAATTTGAAACGAAAGCTCCCTTTCTTTATTCTAACGGCTGATTTGGAAAGAATCTCTTTGTTATTTTCAAAAGACATTAATAATTATTTTTGTGTTTTTACATTAATGGATTTCTAGGTTGGGTAGTTAGAGTGTTATTAGATACAACACAATGTTTATGTGTATTTTCTATTATAGTTGTTTGGTTTAAAAGTGTCATTTTTTTGAGTTTCGATTTTGTATGCATGCATGCTAAGTTGCTTCAGTCATGTCTGACTCTTTGTGATCCCATCAACTATAGCCCACCAGGTTCCTCTGGGATTCTCTAGGCAAGAAAACTGGAGTGGGTTGCCATAACCTCCTCTACGGGATCTTCCCAACTCAGAGATGGCTCTCATGTCTCATTTCTCCAGCACTGGCAAACAGGTTCTTTACCACTAGTGCCACCTGGGAAAAACCTCAATTTTGTGTGTATATATATATATATAATAATTATATATATATAATTATTATATATATATATATATATAATCCTCACAAAACCTTCCACGGTGCATGTTCCTATTTTGCAAAGGAGAGAAAAAAGTTTCATGGATATTAGTAAATTTCTTTATGGTTTCATGGATAGTGCATCATAGAAGAAAAAAATTCATAAGTTTCTTTATGACGACATGGGCAGCATGTACTAGAACTAAAAGTCCAGAATCATCCAGATCCAAAGCGTTTGTTTATTTTCAACACGTTCTCTCTCCAATTTGAATATAAAACACACAGTATTTAAGCCTGTTTTGCAAGAACATATTTACAAAAACATTATTACAAAAAATAAATGTTATTATTTAGGTCACCTCTTTGGGGGCTGGAGGATCTTTTGTCTAGGGCTAAGATTTTTTCTATCTTATCTATGGAACTGAGCTGTTGACCATTGTTACTCATTTATAAGAAGCACGGGATTCTCCAAAGATTAGGCCCAAAGAAAGTCATATTTCATTAACATCTGTCTTCTAGTCTTTTGGTGATGTGCATTTTCTGATTCAAAGTTAATGGTTCTGATTTAGCTCAGGGACCTCTTTGAGAATCAGTGTGTGTTGACTGTTTTCTCAAAAAAAATACATATATTATTTTACAGGGTGTAAGAACCATCTGAATTGCAAGTTTTCTAAAGTATGATTTTCAGTTTTCTACCAAAGAAGATAATATTATGAATTCCTGATGGGGAAAGTGATAGTGTGTTAGTTTCCTTAGGCTGTGGTTACAAACTGCCAAAAGCACAAACAACAGACATTTGCTCACAGCTCTGGAGGCTAGGAGTTTGAAATCCAGATGTCAATGTGGTTAGCCTCCCTCCAAAGGCTTCAGAAGGAATCCTGCATGGCTTCTTCCAGCTTTTAGGGGGCTTTGGGTGTTTTTCTTGGCTGCATCACCCCCATCCCTACCTCTGTCTTCATGTGGCCTTTTCCGCCACGAGACTGTCTTTTCTTCTTTTATGAAGGCACTTGCCGTGGGATTTAGATCCCACCCAGGAATCCAAGAGGATCTCATGTCAAAACTCATTTACTTAATTCCAGCTGCAAAGATGACCACCCCCCCTCTTTTTTTTTTTTTTTTTTCAAACAGGTCACATTTGCCTCCAGGGTTACAATGTAAAAATCTTTTGGGAAGCCACAGTCAGCAAGGCTTATTTTGTTTTTGAACCTCATTTCCCCACATAACTGGTTCATAAAAGCCTGAAAATACTTCTACTTAGGGCTCATGACAATTAATAGAAATGAAAAATAGGAAGGCAAACTACAGACCTAAGTAGGAGGCAGGCTGCACAGTGGTTAAGGTCATAGACACGAACATTATACTGACTCCCTTGAGCACAATCCCGTCGTGAACTTTCCTCATCTGTATAAGAGAATGAGTATCTACTTCAGAGGAGTCTTCTAAAGATCAAATGAAAAAAATCATGCCATTTAGCATAATGCCCTGGTCTGCAGTCAATGTTAAGTAATGGCTTCCCATTAGGATTTACAGGTGGCTCAGTGGTAAAGAATCCACTTGCCAGGAGCCATGATTTCAATCCTTGGGTCCAGAAGATCCCTGGAGAAGGAAATGGCAACCCACTCCAGTATTCTTGCCTAGGAAATCCCATGGACAGAGGACCCTGTATAGTCCATGGGGTGGCAAGAGAATCGACACCACTCAGCTACTAAACAAGCAAAAACAAACCAACAAAAATGCTGGTCATCAATCCCTTAGAGCATCTTTTGATGTTCCTTAGGCATAGTTATCTATCTATCAATTCATATATCTATTTATCCATTCATGCATCTTTAATCTATTCATTAAGCAGATTGTTTGTTTTACTAACAACGTTTATAAACAAGAATGAATCAAACTCCCAGACATGGATGCTTTCATTGTTAGAAGTCATTTTTATGAGCAAAGACCAGTAAAATGAGCATTCTTTTGGCCTATAGAGACTCTAAACATTTGTTCCCCCATTTGCCATTTATTGGACATTCTTATCACGGCTTGTGATAGAAACAAGAGACCAAAAATGATTTGGACAGTTTCAGCTGTCAAACAATTTAAATTCTATTCATGGTGATACATGAATTATATAGTAATTACAATAGGGCATAATTGATGTCTTAAAGATGTAAGAATAGGAAACCATGGGAACAGACTGAAATGCAGGGCTCCTGTAATTTAGAAGAGCAGTGCACAGGCAGGTCAAAAGACTGTCTCCCAAAAGATAGCATTTTAGTGGGAAGAACACAAGTCCAAGAGTCATGGAGACATCAGAGGAATGAATTCTCTCTTTGTCACTATTGAGCTGTTCCTTAAACTCTCAGTTTCCTCATCTGTAAAATGAAACTAATATTTATATATTTGAATTGTTGTGGGAATTAATTAAATAATGCATTTGAAATAATACCTAGCAAAGGATATATAAATATCACCTATTTAGTTGTTACAGCCACTTGATCAATTTCCTAGTGCACAGGAGTTCAGCAAGGCTTGTTTTCTTTCTTTCTATGGACAGCAATTTCCATTTTAGAATCATCTCTCGAGGAGGCCATTTATAACTATACTCTCCCTTTCCCGTCCTCTATATTCTATGGCAAGAGCATATGTATATTGCAATAGCTAGTTTCTGTGTTTTTCTTCTCCATTATACTATAATCTCCTTGAAAACTAATAAAGTATCTTATTCAAATATGTTGCCCTCACATATAATAAAATATGGAAGCTAATCAGTGAATGTTTTTGAACTATGAAGATTTCAGGTGCACACTTTCCTCCTCTCACCAAAAAAATCTGATAGGCTATGAAGCTGTAGTAATACCTCAAGAAATTTCATGTCATTAGCTTTAAACCAGAAGTCTAGGATGAGGTCCTTTAAGTGTAACTGTGTTACTTTTTAACTGCTACATAAAATTACCTCAGACAGAGTGATTCAGAATAATATACTTTTGTTGTCTCACTCACAGCTGAGGTTCATCTAGGCTGGGTTCTCATCTTCAGGGTCCCACGAAGCTGGGATCAAGGTGCACTTGGGTCTGCCGTCTCTTCAGAACAGCGGAAAGGATTTGCTTCCAAGCTCCCTCAGACTGTTGACAGAATTCACATCCTTGCAACTTTAGGATTCATGGCAGCTTGTTTCTTCAAAGTTAGCAAGGAATATGGCACCTCCAGAGCAAGCTTGCTAGCAAGATGGAGTCTTACATAATGTGCAGTAACCACATGAATGGTATCCCATGATCTCGGCGATATAGCGTAGCTTAATAATGATGATGACACCCTATCATTTTTGCCATATTCTACTGGTTAGAATCAAGTTCTGTTCACACTCAAGAGGAGATTGTTCGAGGTGAAACATCAGGAAATTGGGGCCTCTGTTGTTGCTGCTGTTGTTTGGTCTCTTGGTCACGTCCAACACTTTGAGATCTAATGGACTGTAGCCCGCCAGGCTCCTCTGTCTGCGGGATTTCCCAGGCAAGAATACTGGAGCAGACTGCCATTTCCTTCTCCAAAGGACCTCTGGAGCCACCTTAAGATCTGTCTTCCAAAGTTATGTTTGGGGTGCCCAAGAGTTCTGGACTTCAAGTGCTTTCATTGAGGACTAGGGATTAGATAATAATGATAGTATTTAACAGTGATATATACCTAAGAAGAAAAAATAGAATGCGGGAAAGAATACAAAAAGACTTCTGATATAATTCTCCATAATAAAATATCATGTACCTGAGGCACGTTACAGTATAAACTTAGAAGTATCTATTAGTTGATATGGTAGAACAATCATTAGAAAGACAATTCATCACACTAGAAGAACTGTACTGTGTATTATAAATTACTGTAATAATACACTGCACCTGATAGTTATTAATTTCAGTGCCATCTGATTTATCGTAACATTAAACCATGCTGTATTTGAAGAGAGACAAATGGAAGTTCATTTTCTCGGTGTTCTGAAATGTGGGGAAACAAGATGCTCACAAATAATAATTAGAAGCATAGAGTTACTGTATTTTCTGGACCAGAGTCTGTGATTACATGGATATGATGGCTAAATTTCTTAAGCTCGTTATTATTATTTAGCAACCAGTCTATGTTCTACTACATGAAGGTGGCTGTGAAGCTCTCTTTTGTTCTTGTTTAGTCTCTCTGTCGTGACTGACTCTTGCGACCCTGGTGGACTGTAACCTCCCAGGTTCCTCTGTCTGTGGGATTTCCCAGGCAAGAATACTGGAGTGTGTTGCCATTTCATTCTCCATGGGATCTTTACAACCCAGGGATTGACCCCGTGTCTCCTGCATTGCATCCAGATTCTTTATTGCTGAGCCACCAGGGAAGCTCGCTTACATTATATCTTCCTGGAATATTACATTGGCTGCCTAGGTTATCTGGCCAATTTGACTGAGTGGGGCCTCTTCCTCACCATACACCCTTGCAACTCTCTATTAAACCTTCAGACTAATGGACAAAGATCACTTTCCCAGCTTGAGGATTTTTCTAGGCATTCCTCCTCATGGAAGCTCTGAATTAGCATTCAATTCCAGTGACTTCAGAAATCAGGAAGATGCAGTTAGTGAGGAAGTTGTGATGTCAAATAATAGTGTTAAGCATATGCCCCATTTCCACAGGTCAGATATTAATCATGTCCAGTGGATTATTCCCACTTAGGAACATGGGTCTCATGATGTCCAACAAGCAAGGGAAGTGCCTATAATATCTGTAGTTTAATTAGTCATGAAGAGTTTAATTTTCATTAAGTGTTTAAGCCCAAATATTTACTTATATATTTTATATTTGGTGACTAAAATGCTACAATATGTTATGCCTATCCAATAATCATTCAACAGTCATTTCCCAATCCATACTTAAAAATACACAACATAATTTTGTATATGAATGTTTGAAAAATGATGCCTGTAGCTAATTACCAGCCCCATCCTGGCAATTTGGGCTTTTATTAGAAGAGAGCTTTAAGTGGAATGACTTGAAAGCTTTTCATGCTCTACTGGGGGCTTCCCTGGTGGCTCAGATGGTAAAGAATTCCCCCTTGAAATGCAGGAGACCCAGGTTTGATCCCCGGGTCAGGAAGAGCCCTTGGAGAAGGGAATGGCTACCCACTCCAGTATTCTTGCCTGGAGAATTCCATGGGCAGAGGAGCCTGGTGGCTACAGCCCATGAGCCCATGACTGAGCAACTAACACTTGCACACTTTCATGTTGCTTTGATTCTCTCTGTGGTATCCTTTGCTCTTCATTATTTCATGAGTAAGCACCTATGTATACATAGTACTATTTTAGATTTTGGAGCTATGACAATGTGTAAGATAAAACCCTTGCCTTCAACAAGCTTATCAGTGAAATGGGGATTGAGAAGAAGACAGAAAAAAACAGATATGCAACATAATTCAAATAGTGATGATTACTATGTTGGAAAAAAGAAAACAGAGTGTCTTAGTCACTTAGAGATGCTATTTAAAAAAAAAAAAAAAAAAACCGAAGTTGGGTGGCTTACAAATCAAATTTATTTCTCACAGTGCTGGAGACATTGTGAAGTCCAAGATCAAGACACAGACATTGAGCCCATAACACAAAATATAAGTTTAAGAAGACGAGAGTAGAGAAGGTTTAGAGTTATAGTTGTTGTTGTGGTTCAGTCGCCCACTTGTGTCTCACTCTTTGCGACCCTATTCTCAGCTGCAGGTGATTCAAAATTTTTTTCTACGGCAAAAAGAATCCTTCTGATTTTGTCCCAAGTTTAGCTGTTATACCTCTTCTTTAAAATGACATTAGCCCCACTATCACAGCCTTGTGCTCATTCGTATTTAAGCTAATGCCTAAAGTTGAAAATATTTTTTCAGTGCTTTATTTCACCTTATTTACAACAGATGTGAAACATAAATACTTTTAGTTTTTACAACTTCTTTATTATTTCTGACAGTTGAAACTATATATGTGTGTGTGTGTGTGTGTGTGTGTGTATACACAGTTGTTCCAAATGGATTGCTGCCAAATCAGCACCACCCCTTCCTCTCACAGTCTCATTTCCCAGAATGCCTTTCCCTATATGGTACCCATTTAATCACCTAGAAGAACTTGGGTAAATTTGGATGGTGGGGAAGAAGAAGTAGTTTTCCTCCAGAGGCAGTGACAGCCAGATGTTTACCTTTGCCAAACGAAGAATATGGAAGCAATTCAAACATCTTGTCTTAAAAGACCAAAAACAAACAAACAAACAAACAAAAAATAGCTGTGGAAATGTTCCAGGTTAAAGGAGGCTAATGTGACAAACAAATGCAACATCCAATCCTAAGCTGGATCCTGTATTGAAGAAAATTAACATGCTATAAAGGATATTATTAATTCAACTGGAAAAACTTGAATGCAAATAGCCAGTTGGGAAAAGCATTGTATCATTGTTAATTTATTGGAGTTGATAACTGTATTGTGATTATGTAAGAGACTATTTCTCCTTAAAGATTTTTTTGTGCAGTTCATCTGAGTAGAAATAGTCTCTCTCTTTTTTTTAAGGATAAAAAGTCATAATTTAAGGAATTTACCCTTCAGTGGTTCAGAAAAAAAAAGTGTGCGTGTTAGTGTGTAGGATAGTAAGCAATAAAGCAAATGTAGTAATTAAAAGAAAAAATAGGTGAGTGTGTATAGTGAGTGTTTTGTACTATTTGAAATTTGGCAGGGCATCCCTGGTGGTCCAGTGGTTAAGAATCCACTTTCCTTTACAGGGGACATGGGTTCCATCCCTGGCCAGGGAAAATGCCACATGCTGTGGGGCCACTAAACCTGGGCACCACAACGTCTGAAGCCCGGCCCCCAGAGCCTGTGCTCCACACAAGAGGAACCACCGCGCTGAGAAGTCCACGCTCCGTAAGGAAGGGTGCCCTGCTCACGGCAACGGGAGAAAGCCTGCATGCAGGATAAAAACCCAGAGCAGCCAAAAACAGACAAACAAAGAACATTTGACAAGCTCCTTGAAATTATTTTCAAATTTTCAAAAAGACAGTTTTAATTGTTCTCTCACATGATTAGATTTGATGACAAAAATTATCTCTTTGCTAGTAGAAAAAGGGTTAAGTGGTGAAGTCTATGATCTGCAGTGGCCAAAGAGCTGTTTAAATGATCCTCTGTATTTTCCTGAAGTAAAATAACTTGAGAAGGAAACACTAGAATCTCAAGTAGATTTTGTTGTAGAATGCTATAACCTGTGACTCCATTAGATTACATGGTAACGGGAAATTAGGGTTGTTCAGTTCAGTTCAGTTCAGTCGCTCAGTCGTGTCCGACTCTCTGTGACCCCATGAATCGCAGCACACCAGGCCTCCCTGTCCATCACCATCTCCCAGAGTTCACTCAAACTCACATCCATCAAGTCGGTGATGCCATCCAACCATTTCATCCTCTGTCATCCCCTTCTCCTCCCTGCCTCCAATCCCTCCCAGCATCAGAGTCTTTTCCAGTGAGTCAACTCTTCGCATGAGGTGGCCAAAGTACTGGAGTTTCAGCTTTAGCATCATTCCTTCCAAAGAAATCCCAGGGCTGATCTCCTTCAGAATGGACTGGTTGGATCTCCTTGCAGCCCAAGGGACTCTCAAGAGTCTTCTCCAACACCACAGTTCAAAAGCATCAATTCTTCGGTGCTCAGCCTTCTTCACAGTCCAACTCTCACATCCATACATGACTACTGGAAAAAACGTAGCCTTGACTAGACAGAACTTTGGTGGCAAAGTAATATCTCTGCTTTTGAATATGCTATCTGGGTTGGTCATAACTTGTCTTCCAAGGAGCAAGTGTCTTTTAATTTCATGGCTGCAGTCACAATCTGCAGTGATTTTGGAGCCCAAATAAATAAAGTTTGACACTGTCTCCACTGTTTCCCCATCTATGTCTCATGAAGTGATGGGACCGGATGCCATGATCTTCGTTTTCTGAATGTTGAGCTTTAAGCCAACCTTTTCACTCTCCTCTTTCAGTTTCATCACGAGGCTTTTGAGTTCCTCTTCCCTTTCTGCCATAAGGGTGGTGTCATCTGCGTATCTGAGGTTATTGATATTTCTCCGACAATCTTGATTCCAGCTTGTGTTTCTTCCAGTCCAGCGTTTCTCATGATGTACTCTGCATATAAGTTAAATAAGCAGGGTGACAATATACAGCCTCGACGTACTCCTTTTCCTATTTGGAACCAGTCTGTTGTTTCATGATGCACTTAAATTTGCTAATCAGCTAACTGTAAAATATTGTAGATTGTCTGGGGCTTGCCAGGTGGCTCAGTTGGTAAAGAATCTGCCTGCCAATGCAGAAGATATGGGTTTGGTCCCTTGGTCAGAAATATCCACTGATGTAGGAAATGAAAACCTGCTCCAGTATTCTTGCCTAGAAAATCCATGGACAGAGAAGTCTGGTGGGCTACTAAGTGACAACTTAGTAGCCAGTCAGACACAACTAAGCGACTAGCACACACACACACACACACACACACACACACACACACCACTGCTACTTGATATTTAGGGCTCCCAAGCATGAACCTGGGCTATATGCTCCCTCCAATTAACTTCCATTTTCTAAAAAGAGATTTTTTTTTCTTTTTGTATTTTAATACTAAANTAGTAGCCAGTCAGACACAACTAAGCGACTAGCACACACACACACACACACACACACACACACACACACCACTGCTACTTGATATTTAGGGCTCCCAAGCATGAACCTGGGCTATATGCTCCCTCCAATTAACTTCCATTTTCTAAAAAGAGATTTTTTTTTCTTTTTGTATTTTAATACTAAATTCAAGCTTTTCTTCCATGAAGCAACCTAGAACACTAGGGTTATGACTATTCATATTAGTAATAGCAATAACATCAGTAAATCATCTTTATAAAATTATATATAATCTCTTTTGAATCTTACAAAAGTATTCTAAAGGAGTCCAGAGATGAGAAATATCTTTCTTAAATGTTTATAATAAGTGGAGCTAGAATCTGAATCCAGGCAAGACCTTTTACTCAAATTCTTACATTCTTCCACAGAAGTTCTTTACTGAGTTCATTCATCCATTCACTCACTCATCAAATAGTTATGGAATGCCTATAATATACTAAGGAATGTGCTACCACAGTGTATTATAGCATATTGTGTATTTATTTTAACATGTAATAAAGATTGATAACATGTTAATGCATAGCAGTGGAATTGTCATAGGGCATATTCTATTTTCCTACTTGCTCATGACAATAAGGAAAGGCCAGAATTTTACGAGGTTCCACATGAGGACTCCATTTAGTTTTGATGTGAAAATTTTAAAAAGAACATACTCTTCATATATCTTTATTTATCTGCCCATAAACATGAAGGTAATTAGCTCTTTCATTTTTATCAAAACCTTTAAGTGTTGTTTCACATGGAAGAAAAAGAGATGTATGGTCTCATTTCTAATAAAAATAATATTTGATTAGCTTATTTCTTTAATATGATGTAAACGATCAAACTCCCGATACCTATTCTAAGACTGATTCACTGTAATTATCTACCAGTGAATTATTCTCATTCAACTTATTCAGAACAGTAACTCTAAAACTTATTTAACCATAAAACTCTAAAAATTATATTCCCAAACTGCAAAGGCTCATGAACTCTAATGCTTGCCAGCATATAGGAGAAAGGAAAAACTTGTCTCCTAGAAAAACTAATAGCTTCATGGGCTGACACTAGATTTAATTTATATGTTTAATATACAATAACCACCAGATACATCATCCATACACAATTTGAATCAGTAGTCATTTACAAGATGACACATGATGAGATGGTTATTGGAAGGGGCTGCCTGTGTGTAGATGGGCAGTTTGAATATCATGCCTTCATTCATGTCACAGTAATTTTCTAGTCTTCTCTGAAGTGACCCACCTCAGGCAATTTTTGTATTAAAAATATCTATGTCTGCATCTCTATTCCCAGTAGCATTGACATAAATACAACACCATGGATAAAATAGATAGCTAGTGGGAGACTGCTATATAACACAAGGAGCTCAGCTTGGTGCTCTGTGATGACCTAGAGAGGTGGGATAGGGATGGGATGGAGGCTAAAGAGGGAGGGGATGTAAGTATATACATAGCTGATTCACTTTGATGTAGAGCAGAAACTAATACAATACTGTAAAGCAATTGTACTCCAATAATAAAATTAAAAAATGACTAAGTAAATCTATGCAATTTTTGAATCCACTTATATGATACATTTTAGAAAAACAATGTTCCTAGTATCTGGTTCTCCTAAAGTTTTGTTAATTTTTCCAGAACACAAATTGATGCCACACCAAGCAGTTTGGAAAAAGCTAATCTCATTTCTCTCTTCTTTGCTGCTTCTAGTCACAATACTGAGATGGCGGTTTTATAAACATAGAGTTTATATGTGACTGTATTTATCTCTGGCTTCGCTCCAAAATGAAACAGAAATTACATCCGCATAATCATTTCCTTTGTTTCTTTCCTCTGGCCTGTATCACTGACAGTGTTCTGGTGACTGAGGTTACCAATGACAGAATGACAACATCATGCCAACTTTTAGTCACTTATAGAGTAAATTTCTTTTTTAAAAGTGTCACACTGGGAACATAAATGCAAAGACTGGATTCCCATGTGCAAAGTGAATAGAAGTGATTTCATAATAAGCCAGAGCCTCTAAACAGAAATCCATCTGGATTTAGATAATTTAGCTCATCTTTATCAATGAAATTTGCCTCAACACTCTTACCTTCTTCTCTGCCTAACGATTTCTTTTCTTAGACTTCCTTTCCTGAGGCCCAAGGTCAGATTAGCTATGTCTCTACTGTGCTCCCTGACACACTCCATTTTCCAAGCACAGCACTTTCTCCCACTGTGATTTCTCAATCTCCCAATGTGATTTCCTCTTTGTTTTGGTGTATTTACTACTGGAGTGTAAAGTCTTTATGGACCGAGACTATTTCTCTGGTTCACTACTGTATTGTTAGTGCCTTGCATGATATCTGGTACATAGCATGTGCTCAATAAATATTTGGGAAATTATTAACTGTTCTCTCCCCTTTTCATATATATATGNAAGTTCATTTTCTCGGTGTTCTGAAATGTGGGGAAACAAGATGCTCACGAATAATAATTAGAAGCATAGAGTTACTGTATTTTCTGGACCAGAGTCTGTGATTACATAGATACAATGGCTAAATTTCTTAAGCTCGTTATTATTATTTAGCAACCAGTCTATGTTCTACTACATGAAGGTGGCTGTGAAGCTCTCTTTTGTTCTTGTTTAGTCTCTCTGTCGTGACTGACTCTTGCGACCCTGGTGGACTGTAACCTCCCAGGTTCCTCTGTCTGTGGGATTTCCCAGGCAAGAATACTGGAGTGTGTTGCCATTTCATTCTCCATGGGATCTTTACAACCCAGGGATTGACCCCGTGTCTCCTGCATTGCATCCAGATTCTTTATTGCTGAGCCACCAGGGAAGCTCGCTTACATTATATCTTCCTGGAATATTACATTGGCTGCCTAGGTTATCTGGCCAATTTGACTGAGTGGGGCCTCTTCCTCACCATACACCCTTGCAACTCTCTATTAAACCTTCAGACTAATGGACAAAGATCACTTTCCCAGCTTGAGGATTTTTCTAGGCATTCCTCCTCATGGAAGCTCTGAATTAGCATTCAATTCCAATGACTTCAGAAATCAGGAAGATGCAGTTAGTGAGGAAGTTGTGATGTCAAATAATAGTGTTAAGCATATGCCCCATTTCCACAGGTCAGATATTAATCATGTCCAGTGGATTATTCCCACTTAGGAACATGGGTCTCATGATGTCCAACAAGCAAGGGAAGTGCCTATAATATCTGTAGTTTAATTAGTCATGAAGAGTTTAATTTTCATTAAGTGTTTAAGCCCAAATATTTACTTATATATTTTATATTTGGTGACTAAAATGCTACAATATGTTATGCCTATCCAATAATCATTCAACAGTCATTTCCCAATCCATACTTAAAAATACACAACATAATTTTGTATATGAATGTTTGAAAAATGATGCCTGTAGCTAATTACCAGCCCCATCCTGGCAATTTGGGCTTTTATTAGAAGAGAGCTTTAAGTGGAATGACTTGAAAGCTTTTCATGCTCTACTGGGGGCTTCCCTGGTGGCTCAGATGGTAAAGAATTCCCCCTTGAAATGCAGGAGACCCAGGTTTGATCCCCGGGTCAGGAAGAGCCCTTGGAGAAGGGAATGGCTACCCACTCCAGTATTCTTGCCTGGAGAATTCCATGGGCAGAGGAGCCTGGTGGCTACAGCCCATGAGCCCATGACTGAGCAACTAACACTTGCACACTTTCATGTTGCTTTGATTCTCTCTGTGGTATCCTTTGCTCTTCATTATTTCATGAGTAAGCACCTATGTATACATAGTACTATTTTAGATTTTGGAGCTATGACAATGTGTAAGATAAAACCCTTGCCTTCAACAAGCTTATCAGTGAAATGGGGATTGAGAAGAAGACAGAAAAAAACAGATATGCAACATAATTCAAATAGTGATGATTACTATGTTGGAAAAAAGAAAACAGAGTGTCTTAGTCACTTAGAGATGCTATTAAAAAAAAANCAGGTGGCTCAGTGGTAAAGAATCCACTTGCCAGGAGCCATGATTTCAATCCTTGGGTCCAGAAGATCCCTGGAGAAGGAAATGGCAACCCACTCCAGTATTCTTGCCTAGGAAATCCCATGGACAGAGGACCCTGTATAGTCCATGGGGTGGCAAGAGAATCGACACCACTCAGCTACTAAACAAGCAAAAACAAACCAACAAAAATGCTGGTCATCAATCCCTTAGAGCATCTTTTGATGTTCCTTAGGCATAGTTATCTATCTATCAATTCATATATCTATTTATCCATTCATGCATCTTTAATCTATTCATTAAGCAGATTGTTTGTTTTACTAACAACGTTTATAAACAAGAATGAATCAAACTCCCAGACATGGATGCTTTCATTGTTAGAAGTCATTTTTATGAGCAAAGACCAGTAAAATGAGCATTCTTTTGGCCTATAGAGACTCTAAACATTTGTTCCCCCATTTGCCATTTATTGGACATTCTTATCACGGCTTGTGATAGAAACAAGAGACCAAAAATGATTTGGACAGTTTCAGCTGTCAAACAATTTAAATTCTATTCATGGTGATACATGAATTATATAGTAATTACAATAGGGCATAATTGATGTCTTAAAGATGTAAGAATAGGAAACCATGGGAACAGACTGAAATGCAGGGCTCCTGTAATTTAGAAGAGCAGTGCACAGGCAGGTCAAAAGACTGTCTCCCAAAAGATAGCATTTTAGTGGGAAGAACACAAGTCCAAGAGTCATGGAGACATCAGAGGAATGAATTCTCTCTTTGTCACTATTGAGCTGTTCCTTAAACTCTCAGTTTCCTCATCTGTAAAATGAAACTAATATTTATATATTTGAATTGTTGTGGGAATTAATTAAATAATGCATTTGAAATAATACCTAGCAAAGGATATATAAATATCACCTATTTAGTTGTTGTTACAGCCACTTGATCAATTTCCTAGTGCACAGGAGTTCAGCAAGGCTTGTTTTCTTTCTTTCTATGGACAGCAATTTCCATTTTAGAATCATCTCTCGAGGAGGCCATTTATAACTATACTCTCCCTTTCCCGTCCTCTATATTCTATGGCAAGAGCATATGTATATTGCAATAGCTAGTTTCTGTGTTTTTCTTCTCCATTATACTATAATCTCCTTGAAAACTAATAAAGTATCTTATTCAAATATGTTGCCCTCACATATAATAAAATATGGAAGCTAATCAGTGAATGTTTTTGAACTATGAAGATTTCAGGTGCACACTTTCCTCCTCTCACCAAAAAAATCTGATAGACTATGAAGCTGTAGTAGTACCTCAAGAAATTTCATGTCATTAGCTTTAAACCAGAAGTCTAGGATGAGGTCCTTTAAGTGTAACTGTGTTACTTTTTAACTGCTACATAAAATTACCTCAAACAGAGTGATTCAGAATAATATACTTTTGTTGTCTCACTCACAGCTGAGGTTCATCTAGGCTGGGTTCTCATCTTCAGGGTCCCACGAAGCTGGGATCAAGGTGCACTTGGGTCTGCCGTCTCTTCAGAACAGCGGAAAGGATTTGCTTCCAAGCTCCCTCAGACTGTTGACAGAATTCACATCCTTGCAACTTTAGGATTCATGGCAGCTTGTTTCTTCAAAGTTAGCAAGGAATATGGCACCTCCAGAGCAAGCTTGCTAGCAAGATGGAGTCTTACATAATGTGCAGTAACCACATGAATGGTATCCCATGATCTCGGCAATATAGCGTAGCTTAATAATGATGATGACACCCTATCATTTTTGCCATATTCTACTGGTTAGAATCAAGTTCTGTTCACACTCAAGAGAAGGAGATTGTTCGAGGTGAAACATCAGGAAATTGGGGCCTCTGTTGTTGCCGCTGTTGTTTGGTCTCTTGGTCACGTCCAACTCTTTGAGATCTAATGGACTGTAGCCTGCCAGGCTCCTCTGTCTGCGCGATTTCCCAGGCAAGAATACTGGAGCAGACTGCCATTTCCTTCTCCAAAGGACCTCTGGAGCCACCTTAAGATCTGTCTTCCAAAGTTATGTTTGGGGTGCCCAAGAGTTCTGGACTTCAAGTGCTTTCATTGAGGACTAGGGATTAGATAATAATGATAGTATTTAACAGTGATATATACCTAAGAAGAAAAAATAGAATGCGGGAAAGAATACAAAAAGACTTCTGATATAATTCTCCATAATAAAATATCATGTACCTGAGGCACGTTACAGTATAAACTTAGAAGTATCTATTAGTTGATATGGTAGAACAATCATTAGAAAGACAATTCATCACACTAGAAGAACTGTACTGTGTATTATAAATTACTGTAATAATACACTGCACCTGATAGTTATTAATTTCAGTGCCATCTGATTTATCGTAACATTAAACCATGCTGTATTTGAAGAGAGACAAATGGAAGTTCATTTTCTCGGTGTTCTGAAATGTGGGGAAACAAGATGCTCACAAATAATAATTAGAAGCATAGAGTTACTGTATTTTCTGGACCAGAGTCTGTGATTACATGGATATGATGGCTAAATTTCTTAAGCTCGTTATTATTATTTAGCAACCAGTCTATGTTCTACTACATGAAGGTGGCTGTGAAGCTCTCTTTTGTTCTTGTTTAGTCTCTCTGTCGTGACTGACTCTTGCGACCCTGGTGGACTGTAACCTCCCAGGTTCCTCTGTCTGTGGGATTTCCCAGGCAAGAATACTGGAGTGTGTTGCCATTTCATTCTCCATGGGATCTTTACAACCCAGGGATTGACCCCGTGTCTCCTGCATTGCATCCAGATTCTTTATTGCTGAGCCACCAGGGAAGCTCGCTTACATTATATCTTCCTGGAATATTACATTGGCTGCCTAGGTTATCTGGCCAATTTGACTGAGTGGGGCCTCTTCCTCACCATACACCCTTGCAACTCTCTATTAAACCTTCAGACTAATGGACAAAGATCACTTTCCCAGCTTGAGGATTTTTCTAGGCATTCCTCCTCATGGAAGCTCTGAATTAGCATTCAATTCCAATGACTTCAGAAATCAGGAAGATGCAGTTAGTGAGGAAGTTGTGATGTCAAATAATAGTGTTAAGCATATGCCCCATTTCCACAGGTCAGATATTAATCATGTCCAGTGGATTATTCCCACTTAGGAACATGGGTCTCATGATGTCCAACAAGCAAGGGAAGTGCCTATAATATCTGTAGTTTAATTAGTCATGAAGAGTTTAATTTTCATTAAGTGTTTAAGCCCAAATATTTACTTATATATTTTATATTTGGTGACTAAAATGCTACAATATGTTATGCCTATCCAATAATCATTCAACAGTCATTTCCCAATCCATACTTAAAAATACACAACATAATTTTGTATATGAATGTTTGAAAAATGATGCCTGTAGCTAATTACCAGCCCCATCCTGGCAATTTGGGCTTTTATTAGAAGAGAGCTTTAAGTGGAATGACTTGAAAGCTTTTCATGCTCTACTGGGGGCTTCCCTGGTGGCTCAGATGGTAAAGAATTCCCCCTTGAAATGCAGGAGACCCAGGTTTGATCCCCGGGTCAGGAAGAGCCCTTGGAGAAGGGAATGGCTACCCACTCCAGTATTCTTGCCTGGAGAATTCCATGGGCAGAGGAGCCTGGTGGCTACAGCCCATGAGCCCATGACTGAGCAACTAACACTTGCACACTTTCATGTTGCTTTGATTCTCTCTGTGGTATCCTTTGCTCTTCATTATTTCATGAGTAAGCACCTATGTATACATAGTACTATTTTAGATTTTGGAGCTATGACAATGTGTAAGATAAAACCCTTGCCTTCAACAAGCTTATCAGTGAAATGGGGATTGAGAAGAAGACAGAAAAAAACAGATATGCAACATAATTCAAATAGTGATGATTACTATGTTGGAAAAAAGAAAACAGAGTGTCTTAGTCACTTAGAGATGCTATTTAAAAAAAAAAAAAAAACTACCGAAGTTGGGTGGCTTACAAATCAAATTTATTTCTCACAGTGCTGGAGACATTGTGAAGTCCAAGATCAAGACACAGACATTGAGCCCATAACACAAAATATAAGTTTAAGAAGACGAGAGTAGAGAAGGTTTAGAGTTATAGTTGTTGTTGTGGTTCAGTCGCCCACTTGTGTCTCACTCTTTGCGACCCTATTCTCAGCTGCAGGTGATTCAAAATTTTTTTCTACGGCAAAAAGAATCCTTCTGATTTTGTCCCAAGTTTAGCTGTTATACCTCTTCTTTAAAATGACATTAGCCCCACTATCACAGCCTTGTGCTCATTCGTATTTAAGCTAATGCCTAAAGTTGAAAATATTTTTTCAGTGCTTTATTTCACCTTATTTACAACAGATGTGAAACATAAATACTTTTAGTTTTTACAACTTCTTTATTATTTCTGACAGTTGAAACTATATATGTGTGTGTGTGTGTGTGTGTGTGTGTATACACAGTTGTTCCAAATGGATTGCTGCCAAATCAGCACCACCCCTTCCTCTCACAGTCTCATTTCCCAGAATGCCTTTCCCTATATGGTACCCATTTAATCACCTAGAAGAACTTGGGTAAATTTGGATGGTGGGGAAGAAGAAGTAGTTTTCCTCCAGAGGCAGTGACAGCCAGATGTTTACCTTTGCCAAACGAAGAATATGGAAGCAATTCAAACATCTTGTCTTAAAAGACCAAAAACAAACAAACAAACAAACAAAAAATAGCTGTGGAAATGTTCCAGGTTAAAGGAGGCTAATGTGACAAACAAATGCAACATCCAATCCTAAGCTGGATCCTGTATTGAAGAAAATTAACATGCTATAAAGGATATTATTAATTCAACTGGAAAAACTTGAATGCAAATAGCCAGTTGGGAAAAGCATTGTATCATTGTTAATTTATTGGAGTTGATAACTGTATTGTGATTATGTAAGAGACTATTTCTCCTTAAAGATTTTTTTGTGCAGTTCATCTGAGTAGAAATAGTCTCTCTCTTTTTTTTAAGGATAAAAAGTCATAATTTAAGGAATTTACCCTTCAGTGGTTCAGAAAAAAAAAGTGTGCGTGTTAGTGTGTAGGATAGTAAGCAATAAAGCAAATGTAGTAATTAAAAGAAAAAATAGGTGAGTGTGTATAGTGAGTGTTTTGTACTATTTGAAATTTGGCAGGGCATCCCTGGTGGTCCAGTGGTTAAGAATCCACTTTCCTTTACAGGGGACATGGGTTCCATCCCTGGCCAGGGAAAATGCCACATGCTGTGGGGCCACTAAACCTGGGCACCACAACGTCTGAAGCCCGGCCCCCAGAGCCTGTGCTCCACACAAGAGGAACCACCGCGCTGAGAAGTCCACGCTCCGTAAGGAAGGGTGCCCTGCTCACGGCAACGGGAGAAAGCCTGCATGCAGGATAAAAACCCAGAGCAGCCAAAAACAGACAAACAAAGAACATTTGACAAGCTCCTTGAAATTATTTTCAAATTTTCAAAAAGACAGTTTTAATTGTTCTCTCACATGATTAGATTTGATGACAAAAATTATCTCTTTGCTAGTAGAAAAAGGGTTAAGTGGTGAAGTCTATGATCTGCAGTGGCCAAAGAGCTGTTTAAATGATCCTCTGTATTTTCCTGAAGTAAAATAACTTGAGAAGGAAACACTAGAATCTCAAGTAGATTTTGTTGTAGAATGCTATAACCTGTGACTCCATTAGATTACATGGTAACGGGAAATTAGGGTTGTTCAGTTCAGTTCAGTTCAGTCGCTCAGTCGTGTCCGACTCTCTGTGACCCCATGAATCGCAGCACACCAGGCCTCCCTGTCCATCACCATCTCCCAGAGTTCACTCAAACTCACATCCATCAAGTCGGTGATGCCATCCAACCATTTCATCCTCTGTCATCCCCTTCTCCTCCCTGCCTCCAATCCCTCCCAGCATCAGAGTCTTTTCCAGTGAGTCAACTCTTCGCATGAGGTGGCCAAAGTACTGGAGTTTCAGCTTTAGCATCATTCCTTCCAAAGAAATCCCAGGGCTGATAGCCTTCAGAATGGACTGGTTGGATCTCCTTGCAGCCCAAGGGACTCTCAAGAGTCTTCTCCAACACCACAGTTCAAAAGCATCAATTCTTCGGTGCTCAGCCTTCTTCACAGTCCAACTCTCACATCCATACATGACTACTGGAAAAAACGTAGCCTTGACTAGACAGAACTTTGGTGGCAAAGTAATATCTCTGCTTTTGAATATGCTATCTGGGTTGGTCATAACTTGTCTTCCAAGGAGCAAGTGTCTTTTAATTTCATGGCTGCAGTCACAATCTGCAGTGATTTTGGAGCCCAAATAAATAAAGTTTGACACTGTCTCCACTGTTTCCCCATCTATGTCTCATGAAGTGATGGGACCGGATGCCATGATCTTCGTTTTCTGAATGTTGAGCTTTAAGCCAACCTTTTCACTCTCCTCTTTCAGTTTCATCACGAGGCTTTTGAGTTCCTCTTCCCTTTCTGCCATAAGGGTGGTGTCATCTGCGTATCTGAGGTTATTGATATTTCTCCGACAATCTTGATTCCAGCTTGTGTTTCTTCCAGTCCAGCGTTTCTCATGATGTACTCTGCATATAAGTTAAATAAGCAGGGTGACAATATACAGCCTCGACGTACTCCTTTTCCTATTTGGAACCAGTCTGTTGTTTCATGATGCACTTAAATTTGCTAATCAGCTAACTGTAAAATATTGTAGATTGTCTGGGGCTTGCCAGGTGGCTCAGTTGGTAAAGAATCTGCCTGCCAATGCAGAAGATATGGGTTTGGTCCCTTGGTCAGAAATATCCACTGATGTAGGAAATGAAAACCTGCTCCAGTATTCTTGCCTAGAAAATCCATGGACAGAGAAGTCTGGTGGGCTACTAAGTGACAACTTAGTAGCCAGTCAGACACAACTAAGCGACTAGCACACACACACACACACACACACACACACACACACACACCACTGCTACTTGATATTTAGGGCTCCCAAGCATGAACCTGGGCTATATGCTCCCTCCAATTAACTTCCATTTTCTAAAAAGAGATTTTTTTTTCTTTTTGTATTTTAATACTAAATTCAAGCTTTTCTTCCATGAAGCAACCTAGAACACTAGGGTTATGACTATTCATATTAGTAATAGCAATAACATCAGTAAATCATCTTTATAAAATTATATATAATCTCTTTTGAATCTTACAAAAGTATTCTAAAGGAGTCCAGAGATGAGAAATATCTTTCTTAAATGTTTATAATAAGTGGAGCTAGAATCTGAATCCAGGCAAGACCTTTTACTCAAATTCTTACATTCTTCCACAGAAGTTCTTTACTGAGTTCATTCATCCATTCACTCACTCATCAAATAGTTATGGAATGCCTATAATATACTAAGGAATGTGCTACCACAGTGTATTATAGCATATTGTGTATTTATTTTAACATGTAATAAAGATTGATAACATGTTAATGCATAGCAGTGGAATTGTCATAGGGCATATTCTATTTTCCTACTTGCTCATGACAATAAGGAAAGGCCAGAATTTTACGAGGTTCCACATGAGGACTCCATTTAGTTTTGATGTGAAAATTTTAAAAAGAACATACTCTTCATATATCTTTATTTATCTGCCCATAAACATGAAGGTAATTAGCTCTTTCATTTTTATCAAAACCTTTAAGTGTTGTTTCACATGGAAGAAAAAGAGATGTATGGTCTCATTTCTAATAAAAATAATATTTGATTAGCTTATTTCTTTAATATGATGTAAACGATCAAACTCCCGATACCTATTCTAAGACTGATTCACTGTAATTATCTACCAGTGAATTATTCTCATTCAACTTATTCAGAACAGTAACTCTAAAACTTATTTAACCATAAAACTCTAAAAATTATATTCCCAAACTGCAAAGGCTCATGAACTCTAATGCTTGCCAGCATATAGGAGAAAGGAAAAACTTGTCTCCTAGAAAAACTAATAGCTTCATGGGCTGACACTAGATTTAATTTATATGTTTAATATACAATAACCACCAGATACATCATCCATACACAATTTGAATCAGTAGTCATTTACAAGATGACACATGATGAGATGGTTATTGGAAGGGGCTGCCTGTGTGTAGATGGGCAGTTTGAATATCATGCCTTCATTCATGTCACAGTAATTTTCTAGTCTTCTCTGAAGTGACCCACCTCAGGCAATTTTTGTATTAAAAATATCTATGTCTGCATCTCTATTCCCAGTAGCATTGACATAAATACAACACCATGGATAAAATAGATAGCTAGTGGGAGACTGCTATATAACACAAGGAGCTCAGCTTGGTGCTCTGTGATGACCTAGAGAGGTGGGATAGGGATGGGATGGAGGCTAAAGAGGGAGGGGATGTAAGTATATACATAGCTGATTCACTTTGATGTAGAGCAGAAACTAATACAATACTGTAAAGCAATTGTACTCCAATAATAAAATTAAAAAATGACTAAGTAAATCTATGCAATTTTTGAATCCACTTATATGATACATTTTAGAAAAACAATGTTCCTAGTATCTGGTTCTCCTAAAGTTTTGTTAATTTTTCCAGAACACAAATTGATGCCACACCAAGCAGTTTGGAAAAAGCTAATCTCATTTCTCTCTTCTTTGCTGCTTCTAGTCACAATACTGAGATGGCGGTTTTATAAACATAGAGTTTATATGTGACTGTATTTATCTCTGGCTTCGCTCCAAAATGAAACAGAAATTACATCCGCATAATCATTTCCTTTGTTTCTTTCCTCTGGCCTGTATCACTGACAGTGTTCTGGTGACTGAGGTTACCAATGACAGAATGACAACATCATGCCAACTTTTAGTCACTTATAGAGTAAATTTCTTTTTTAAAAGTGTCACACTGGGAACATAAATGCAAAGACTGGATTCCCATGTGCAAAGTGAATAGAAGTGATTTCATAATAAGCCAGAGCCTCTAAACAGAAATCCATCTGGATTTAGATAATTTAGCTCATCTTTATCAATGAAATTTGCCTCAACACTCTTACCTTCTTCTCTGCCTAACGATTTCTTTTCTTAGACTTCCTTTCCTGAGGCCCAAGGTCAGATTAGCTATGTCTCTACTGTGCTCCCTGACACACTCCATTTTCCAAGCACAGCACTTTCTCCCACTGTGATTTCTCAATCTCCCAATGTGATTTCCTCTTTGTTTTGGTGTATTTACTACTGGAGTGTAAAGTCTTTATGGACCGAGACTATTTCTCTGGTTCACTACTGTATTGTTAGTGCCTTGCATGATATCTGGTACATAGCATGTGCTCAATAAATATTTGGGAAATTATTAACTGTTCTCTCCCCTTTTCATATATATATATGCACATATATACATATATATGTGTATCACAATAAAGACAGATCAAGAATGAACACTTATAAGGGCATAATGTCTCATGTTATAATCATATTGTTGTAATATCAAAGAATGCAATGTCAACAATCTCTATAAATTCAATTCAGTTCAGTTCAGTCACTCAGTCATGTCCGAGTCTTTGCGACTCCATGAACTGCAGCACACCAGGCCTCCCTGTCCATCACCATCTCCCGGAGTTCACTCAAACTCATATCCATTGAGTTGGTGATGCCATCCAGCCATCTCATCCTCTGTCATCCCCTTCTCCTCCCTGCCTCCAATCCCTCCCAGCATCAGAGTCTTTTCCAGTGAGTCAGCTCTTCACATGAGGTGGTCAAAGTACTGGAGTTTCAGCTTTAGCATCATTCCTTCCAAAGAACACCCAGGGCTGATCTCCTTCAGAATGGACTGGTTGGATCTCCTTGCAGTCTAAGGGACTCTCAAGAGTCTTCTCCAACACCACAGTTCAAAAGCATCAATTCTTCGGCACTCAACTTTATTCACAGTCCAACTCTCACATCCATACATAACCACTGGAAAAACCATAGCCTTGACTAAATGGACCTTTATTGGCAAAGTAATGTCTCTGCTTTTGAATATGCTATCTAGGTTGGTCATAACTTTCCTTCCAAGGAGTAAACATTTCATAGCTGCAGTCACAATCTACAGTGATTTCGGAGCCCCAAAAAATAAAGTCTGACACTGTTTCCACTGTTTCCCCATCTATTTCCCATGAAGTGATGGGACTAGATGGCATGATCTTAGTTTTCTGAATGTTGAGCTTTAAGCCAACCTTTCACTCTCCTCTTTCACTTTCATCAAGAGGCTTTTTAGTTCCTCTTCACTTTCTGCCATAAGGGAGGTGTCATCTGCATATCTGAGGTTATTATTTCTCCCAGCAATCTTGATTCCAGCTTGTGCTCCTTCCAGCCCAGCATTTCTCATGATGTACTCTGCATAGAAGTTAAATAAGCAGGGTGCCAGTATACAGCCTTGACGTACTCCTTTTCCTATTTGGAACCAGTCTGTTGTTCCATGTCCAGTTCTAACTGTTGCTTCCTATCTGCATATAGGTTTCTCAAGAGGCAAGTCAGGTGGTCTGGCATTCCCATCTCTTGAAGAATTTTCCACAGTTTATTGTGATCCACACAGTGAAAGGCTTTGGCATAGTCAATAAAGCAGAAATAGATGTTTTTCTGGAACTCTCTTGCTGTTCGATGATCCAGTGGATGTTGGCAATTTGATCTCTGGTTCTTCTGCCTTTGCATTGGCTTAATACTTGTTAATAATTGACTGGCTGAAAATTTCAATGCTTGAAATGAGTGGGGTTTTTTTCTAAATAAATTTCCTAAACTGAGTATTGAATAATGTCAGCCTAACTAGGTTTCAGATACACACATGCTTTCTTAAAGTATCCATTTTTCATTTTCCTTCCTTCCTTTTTTCTTTCATTTTTTCCTTCCTTTCCATTTTATTTTTGTTGTGTTCTTATTCCGGAAATACTTTTGGCCATCAAACAGTGAAATTCTAGGCACAACTGCTGAGTTTAGATTCCATAAGGTTGATGCTTTTGTTATTAATTTTAAATGGAGCTATGCTATGTAGCTGCCATTATGAAAGCAATTGCAATTTTTTCCCATTTTATAATTTTTTCGGATACACCCTTGAGTGTCTTAACTACTCTTTGAGTAGAGGTTACAATGCTACAAATGCTGTACACTGTAGGTGATGGGTTTCTAAGGAACTTGAAAATCATGTAGTCTCCAATGGTAAAACTGGGAAAGACTTGATAATTCATATATTAGTTGGGATTCTCCAGAGAAACAGAACCAATAGCCTGGATGGATATATAGATAAGAGCGACCAAAAGAGAGAGAGGGAGATTGTAAGGAACTGGCTCATGTAACTGTGAAAGCTGACAAGTCTAAAATATTCATAATACACTGGCAAACTAAAAACCCAGCAAGGAGTTGATGCTGCAATTCAAATCTGAAGGCAGTCTGTTGGCAGAATATTCTTTACTTTGAGGGAGGTCAGTCTTTCTTCTATTCAGACCTTAGAATGATTGTGAAGCCTACCCACATTAAGGAGAGTAATATTTGTTACTCAAAATCCATTGTTTTAAATGTTAAACTCATTTAAAAAATATTTTTACAGAACCATCTTGAATGATGTTTGAACAAATATCTGGGTACTGTGACCTAACCAAGCTGACGCAGAAAAGTAACCATTATATTCCATATAGTGCATCTCTTCTCTTTTACTGTGCTTAACTAGACAATTCAGGTATGACCTAAATCAAATCCCTTATGATTACTCAGTGGAAGTGAGAAATAGATATAAGGGACTAGATCTGCTAGACAGAGTGCCTGATGAACTATGGACAGAGGTTCATGATATTGTACAGGAGACAGGGATCAAGAATATCCCCATGGAAAAGAAATGCAAAAAAACAGAATGGCTGTCTGAGGAAGCCTTACTAATAGCTGTGAAAAGAAGGGAAAGCAAAGGAGAAAAGAAAAGAAATATCCATTTGAATGCAGAGTTCCAAAGATTATCAAGGAGAGATAAGAAAGCCTTCTTCAGCAATTAATGCAAAGAAATAGAAGAAAACAATAGAATAGGAAAGACTAGAGAGCTATTCAAGAAAATTAGAGATACCAAGGGAATATTTCATTCAAAGATGGGCTTGATAAAGGACAGAAATGATATGAACCCAACAGAAGCAGAAGATATTAAGAAGAGGTGGCAAGAATACACAGAAGAACTGTACAAAAAAGATCTTCATGACCCAGATAATCACAACGGTGTGATCATTCATCTAGAGCCAGACATCCTGGAATGTGAAGTCAAGTGGGCCTTAGGAAGCATCACGACAAACAAAGTTAGTGGAAGTGATGGAATTACAGTTGAGCTATTTCAAATCCTAAAAGATGATGCTGTGAAAGTGTGGCACTCAATATGTCAGCAAATTTGGAAAGCTCATCAGTAACTACAGGCATGAAAAGGTCAGTTTTCATTCCAGTCCTAAAAAAGGCAATGCCAAAGGATGCTCGAACTACTGCAGAATAGCACTCATCTCACACTCTAGTAAAGTAATGCTCAAAATCCTCCAAGCCAGGCTTCAACAATATGTGAAGTGTGAACTTCCAGATGTTCAAGCTGGTTTTGGAAAAGGCAGAGGAACCAGAGATCAAATTGCTAACATCTGCATCTATTTCTGCATTATTGACTATGCCAAAGCCTCTGACTGTGTGGATAATAGCAAACTGTGAAAAAGTCTTCAAGAGATGGGAATTCCAGACCACCTGACTTGTCTCTTGATAAACCTGTATGCAGGTCAGGAAGCAGCAGTTAGAACTGGACATGGAATGACAGACTGGTTCCAAATAGAAAAAGGAATACGTCAAGGCTGTATACTGTCACCCTGCTTATTCAACTTATATGCAGAGTACATCATGAAACACTGGGCTGGAGGAAGCACAAGCTGGAATCAAGATCGCCGGGAGAAATATCTATAACCTCAGCTATGCAGATGACACCACCCTTATGGCAGAAAGAGAAGAAGAACTAAAGAGCCTCTTGATTAAAGTGAAAGAGGAGAGTGAAAAAGTTGACTTGAAACACAACATTCAGAAAATGAAGATCATGGCATCTGGTCCCATCACTTCATGGCAATAAATGGGAAAACAGTGGAAACAGTGTCAAACTTTATTTTTCTGGGCTCCAAAATTACTGCAGATGGTGACTGCAGCCATGAAATTAAAAGATGTTTGCTCCTTGGAAGGAAAATTATAACCAACCTAGACAGCATATTCAAAAGCAGAGATGTTACTTTGCCAACAAAGGTCCATCTAGTCAAGGCTATGGTTTTTCCAGTAGTCATGTATGAATGTGAGAGTTGGACTATAAAGAAAGTTGAGCACCGAAGAATTGATGCTTTTGAACTGTGGTGTTGGAGAATACTCTTGAGTCCCTGGGACTGCAAGGAGATCCAAGCAGTCCATCCTAAAGGAGATAAGTTTTGAGTGTTCATTGGAAGGANGTGAGAGTTGGACTATAAAGAAAGTTGAGCACCGAAGAATTGATGCTTTTGAACTGTGGTGTTGGAGAATACTCTTGAGTCCCTGGGACTGCAAGGAGATCCAACCAGTCCATCCTAAAGGAGATAAGTTTTGAGTGTTCATTGGAAGGACTGTTGTTGAAGCAGAAGCTCCAATACTTTGGCCACCTAATCCAAAGAACTGACTCATTTGGAAAGACCCTGATGCTGGGAAAGATAGAGGGCAAGAGGAGAAGGGGGTGACAGAGGATGAGATGGTTGGATGGCATCACCAGCTTGATGGACTTGGGTTTGGCTTAAGTCGAGGAGTTGGTGATGGACAGGGAGGCCTGACGTGCTGTGGTTCATGGGGTTGCAAAGTGTCAGACAGAACTGAGAGACTGAACTGAACTGACATAAACAGTTTAGAATGGCAAAGCTATTATGGGAATCCTGGTTGGGATCTCTTCCCCGAGAGCAAGGAGTATTTAAGCAAAAACAGGCAGCAAATAGAATCAATAGTTTTCACCATTAAATTTAGAATAGGCTCTGCCATCAGTTTGTCAGTGTGCATCAGTTTCCTCATTAAAAAAAATAACTATAAATCCCCAGTGATGTGGTAAGTGGCATACACATTGGAGAAAACAATTATTCCAATTGACTGCTGTTTCTGTGATAAATGCAGAGATTCTGATATTGGTTATTGAGAATGGAACACCAGAGACAAAAAACTGGCTCTAAATTTAGAATATAAGATATAATTGGATTCTATATTTGACAAAAGGGTTGTTCCTTATTCCCACTCAAACTTGAGTAGTAGAAGAACTAATGTGATTCACTTCGCTTCACTTCACTTCAACGAGTCAACACAGGCTGAGAAACACTGGGGTACCTGACATCGGATGGTCCGAGCTCGGTCCACGGAATTTTCCAGGCAAGTACAGGCAGAATTTTCTTTGATGTTCGTTAGTACACCAATTGCTTTTGATCCATGTCTGAATTCTCCCATGAAGCACAAAGAGGTCTTGTAAAAATATTTGTCTACATGAGAAAATAAAGTCCCATGATTTTGCCATGTGGCAAGACAGGTGGCCATCTGGAGGGTTTCTATATTGTAGATGAGAATGTCCTTCCCTGAGGATAAACAAAGTATCCAAGGAGTTTATCATGAGGTAGACCAGGTGCTCACAATACCACACAAGAAACATACTTTGCAGTGGAATCTGATCTCTCCTTTATGCATGCAAGTTTCATTATAGATAATGGGAATTACATGTGTATTTTCAGAAAGCACTATGCTGGGTGAACTGCAAAGGAAAAGAAAACACAGGCATGAGATTTTAAAAGAAGTTAAAAAAAAAAAAGAACAGGAAAGAAGAAAGAAAAGAAATCCTAAACACTATGCCTCTGTACTCCTATGGTTATAATAAAAACTGTGGATGCTGAAAATGAAAGTGTGTACTTTTTAAAGAAACAAAATGTAGTTTCATGCCCTTCCACCTCTGTGTAAGCTCAGATTCAAGATCATATTTGGCAACTAGTATTTTAGCTATTCATTTGCTTCCATAAAACAGTAGGTATATTGCATGGGGGTGTTGACTTTATTTTTTTTCTTTTCAGTTATTTATTTTCAATGATTTTAAAATATTATAATTATAAATTCTGGAATTAATATAACTGTATAAATATAATTTTTTTTGCTATGTAGAGACCAGAAAATATAGGCTTTTCATTTATATATCAAAAGTATCCTTCAAATAAAAGGAATAGTCAAATGTAGTGTCAAAATATATTCAAGATTACAATTTTAGGCAA
>SJYX01000906.1:373316-386925 GCA_006410675.1 Oreotragus oreotragus
TGAATAAGAGCATTCTAATCCTGCCTTGTAAGTGATCTGGGTCTTCTCTTGTATTTATTCTTCAGGAATTGACTGCACTATGAACCATTAAAATGCTTGTTATAAGTGCATAAATTTGGAAACCTACTAATCTTCTTCCCCCTGAGTTTGACAGTGCCATGTTCTACTTGGTAACATTTGATGCTGCCTATCTCTGTTAACTAACTACTATTATAAGATGAGAGCTAGAGGGTGAACTAACCAAAAAAAATAGAGACATCATGAACTTAATCCTTTTTACTCTACTGAATGGTTGATCTTTAACAATTACTTTACATTTTAAGAATAAAATTTTTTTTCTGGCTATGTACATTTAGAAAATATCTAGAAATTTGAAATTTTACCAGAAAGTATGTTAAAGGATTCTTTACAAAGGCTTGAGTTAGGATGTCAACTTGAAATATCTACTATTAAAAATAAACCTGAAGAAACATCTATGACCTTTATTCTTCTTAATTATTTATCAATATACTCTATACTTTATAATGTTGTGGAGTCATACCTTAGAGATATTGTGGGTTCAGTTCTAGATGACTTCAATGCAGCAAATATCACAGTAACGTGAATCACATGAAACTTTTGCTTTCCCAGTACTCATAAAAGTTATTTTTATACTACAAAGTAGTCTATTAAGTGTACAATAGCATTATGTCTAAAAAAAAATATCCATGATTTAGTAAAAATATCTTATTCTAAAAAATGCTAACTATTACTTAAGACTTCAGAGAGTCAAAATCTTCTTGCTAATAAAGGGGTTTGCTTCAGAGCTGATGGCTGCTGACTGATCAGGGTGGTAGTGGCATCCTGAAGGCTGGGGCGGCTGGGGCAATTTCTCAAAACAAAATATAAGATTTGCCACATCGATTGACTCTTCCTTTCACAAACGATTTCTCTGTAGCATGCAATGCTATTTGATATCATTTTACCCATATCACAATTACTTGCACAATTGTCAATCCTCTCAAACTCTGCCACTGCCACCTGTACTATTCTAAATCTTTGGTTGTCATTTCAACAATCTACACAGCATCTTTACTAGGAGTAGTTTCCATCGCAAGAAACTGCATTCTTTGTTCATCTATAACAAGCAAATCCTCATCTTTTAAAGTTTTACCATGAGATCACAGTGATTCAGACACATCTTCAGACTCCACTTCTAATTCTAGCCCTATTTCTACCATGTGTTCAGTTACAGCCTCCACTGAAGTCTTAAACCCCTTAAAGTTATCCATGAGGGCTGGAATCAACTTCTTTCAAACTCCTCTTATTGTGGATAATTTTGATCCCTTCCCATGAGTCACAAAGTGTTTTATTATTTTTTTTTTAAATGAAGGTTCTTAATAGAATCTAGAATGGTGAACCATTTCCAGATTTCCAGTGACTTTGTTCAGATCCATCACAGTGATCACTATCTGTGATAGCTAGAGTCTTAAAAATGTATTTCTTAAACTATAAGACTTTGAAGTTGAAAGTACTCCTTCATCTATGTGCTGCAGGATGGATGTTGTGTTAGCAGGCATGAAAACATTAAGCTCACTGTACATCTCCATCAGAGCTCTTGGGTAACCAGGTTCATTGTCAATGGACAGTAATGTTTTTTTTTTCTCAACAGTGGGCTTAAAATATCCGCTAAACTATGCTATAAACAGGTGTGCTACATCCAAGTTTTGTTGGGTGTAGAGCACAGGCAGAGTAGATTTAGCACAGTTCTTAAGGAGCCTTGCATTTTCAAAATGGTAAATGAACACTGGCTTCAACTTAAAGTCACCAGCTGCGTTAGTCCCTAACAAGAGAGCCAGCCTGTCCTTTGAAGCTTTGATCCAGGCATTGGTTTCTCTTCTCAAGATATGAAAAGTCCTAGAAGACATATTTTTCCAATAAAATGCTGTTTGACCTGTATGGAAAATCTGTTGTTTAGTATAGTCACCTTCGTTCATTATCTTAGTTAGATCTTCTAGATAACTTACTGCAGTTTCTGCAATAGCACTTGCTGCTTCACTTTTCACTTTTCTGTTATGGAGAAGGCTTCTTTCCTTAAACCAACATTTCCTAGCTTCAAACTTTTCTTCTGCAGCTCCCTTACCTCTCTCAGTCCTCACAGATTTAAAAAGAGTTAAGTTTTGTTCTGGATTAGGCTTTGGCTTAAGGAAATGTGGTGACTGTTTGATCTTTTAAAACTCTCTACATATCAACAATAATGCTATTTCTCTTATCATCTGCATGTTCACTGGAGTAGCACTTTTAATTTCCTTCAAGAAAATTTCCTTTACATTCACAATTAGCTATTTGGTGCAAGAGGCCTAACTTGCAGCCTGTCCCTGCTTTCAATGTGTCTTCCCCACTAAGCTTAATCATTTCTAGCTTTTCATTAAAGTGAGAGATGGGCAACTATCTTTAATTTTAATATTGTTGTGTCTCAGGGAATAGGCAGGCTCAAGGAGAAGGAGAGTGAGGCAGAATACCTGGTCAATGGAGCAATCAGAACACATATAACATTTATTGATTAAGTTTGCCATCTTACATGGGCACAGTTTTTGGCAGCCCAGAACAATTACAATATCAAAGATCATTTATCACACACAGATCACCATAACACATACAGTAAAAATGAAAAGGTTTGAAATATTGTGAAAATTACCAAATAAGACACAAAGACCGGAAGTGAACAAATACTGCTGGAAAAAATGGTGCCATTGACTTGGTGGAGGCAGGGTTGCAACAAACCTTCACTTTTTAAAAAATATCTTATTTGCAAAGCTCAGTGAAGTGAAACACAATGAAACAAGGCTTTAGTAATTCAACAAATATGCAACGAGCAAATATTAAACAGTGCCTAGCACAGAGCAAGAACAATAGCAACAAAAATAGTCTCTTCTCTTCTATTAAGATTAAGTTGAAACATTGTAAGTACTCTTTTCTTCCTATAGTTTATTCTAGCGCTTTCATCCCTTTATATGAATTGTAAAACTATGGGATATCTCATGAAACAGTTTCTAAATCTGGATATTTGACCAGTGCCTCACAGCCTCATGGTGAAAAAGACACAAACAGTGAAAGAAGATATGAAGGACAAGGAGTGAAAAAAAGTTATGGTGGTAATAAATTCATTGCTGTCTCATCAGTAAGTCCTATCTGACTCTTTTCAACCCCATGAACTGTACAACCCACTCCCCAGGCTCCTCTATCCATGGGATTTCCCAGGCAAGAATACTGGAGTGGGTTGTCGTTTTCTTCTCCAGGATATCCTCCCTACTGAGGAAATCTGCTCCACAAATCCACATCTGCTCCATTGCAGGTGAATCATTTACTACTGAGCTACCAGGGAAGCCCCGGTAGGATAGTAAAATCTGTCATTTCAGTTGCTCAGTCATATCTGACTCTTTGCAATGCCATGGACTGCAGCATGCCAGGCTTCCCTATCCACCACCAACTCAAACTCTTGTCCATAGAGTCAGTGATGCCATCCAACCATCGCATCCTCTGCCATCCCATTTCCTCCCACCTTCAATCTTTCCTAGCATCAGGGTCTTCAGCATAGTCCCTCCAATGATTATTCAGGACTGATTTCCTTTAGGATGGACTGGTTGGCTCTCCTTGCAGTCCAAAGTACTCTCAAGAGTCTTCTCCAAGACCACAGTTCAAAATCATCAATTATTTCATGCTCAGTTTTCTTTATAGTCCAACTCTCACATCCATACATGACTACTAGAAAACACAGCTTTGACTAGATGGACTTTTGCTGCCAAAGTAACGTCTTTGCTTTTTAATATGCTGTCCAGATTGGTCATAGCTTTTCTTCCAAGGAGCAAGTGTCTTTTAATTTCATGGCTGCAGTCACCAACTGCAGTTATTTTGGAGCATTTTCCTGTTTTCATTGTTTCCCCATTTATTTGCCATGAAGTGATGGGACCAGATGCCATGATCTTAGTTTTTTGACTGTTGAACTTTAAGCCAACTTTTTCACTCTCCTCTGTCACTTTCATCAAGAGGCTCTTTAGTTCTTCTTCGCTTTCTACCATAAGGGTAGTGTTATCTGCATATCTGAAGTTATTGTTATTTCTCCCAGCAATCTTGACTCCACCCAGTGCTTCATCCAGCCCTGTATTTCTCATAATGTACTCTGCATATAAGTTAAATAAACAGGGTGACAGTATACAGCCTTGATGGACTCCTTTCCCTATTTGGAACCAGTCTGTTGTTCCATGTCCGATTCTAACTATTGCTTCTTGACCTGCATATAGATTTCTCAGGAGGCAGGTCAGGTGGTGTGGTATTACCATCTCAAAGAATTTTCCACAGTTTGTTGTGATCCACACAGTCAAAAGCTTTGGCACAGTTAAAAAAGCAGAAATAGATGTTTTTCTGGAGCTTTGTCGCTTTTTTGATGATCCAACAGGTGTTGACAATTTGACCTCTGGTTCCTCTGCCTTTTCTAAATCCAGCTTGAACATCTGGAAGTTCATGGTGCATGTACTGTTGAGTCCTGGCTTGGAAGATTTTGAGTATTACTTTGCTAATGAGTGAGATGAGTGCAATTGTGAGGTAGTTTGAGCATTCTTTGGCATTGCCATTCTTAGGGACTGGAATGAAAACAGACCTTTTCCATGCCTGATGAGTTTTCCAACTTTGCTGACATACTGAGTGCCACACTTTCATAGTATCATCTTTTAGGATTTGAAATAGCTCAACTGGAATTCCATCACCTCCACTAGCTTTGTTTGTAGTGATGCTTCCTAAGGCTCAGTTGACTTCACATTCCAGGAAGTCTGGCACAATGTCATACCATTGTGATTATCTGGGTCATGAAGATCTTTTTTGTATAGTTTTTCTGTGCATTCTTGCCACCTCTTCTTAATACCTTCTGCTTCTGTTAGGTCCATACCATTTGTGTCCTTTATTGAGCCCATCTTTGCATGAAACGTTCCCTTGGTATCTCTAGTTTTCTTGAATAGCTCTCTAGTCTTCCCCATTCTATTGTTTTCCTCTATTTCTTTGCACTGATCACTGAAGAAGGCTTTCTTATTTCTCCTTGCCATTCTTTGGAACTCGGCATTCAAATGGGTATATCATTCCTTTTCTCCTTTTCCTTTTGCATTTTTTCTTTCTCAGATATTTGTAAGGTCTCCTGAGACAACCATTTTGCCTTTTAAAATTTCTTTTTCTTGTGGATGATCTTCACTGTCTCTGTACAATGTCACAAACTTCCGTCCATAGTTCTTCAACCAGTCTGTCTATCAGATCTAACCCACTGAATCTATTTGTCACTTCCACTGTATAATCATAAGGGATTTGACTTAGACAGGGGATGTGAGTGCAGTAGACCTGGGTATGGGATAAACCCTCTTGGAGGACCTCACGATTAACCCCACCACAGAGATGCCAGAACTTACACAGTACTGGTGAAAAGGACTCTTGGTGGGCACAAACAAAAGCTTGCATGCACCAGGACCCAGGAGAAAGAAGCAGCGACTCCATGAAAGGTTAACCTAGACTTGCCCATGATTGTCTAGTAGTCTCTGGCAGAGCTGTGGGAGGCAGTGGCCTGCTACAGGGTTGGAGGCACTGACTGCAACAGTGTGTGCATGGGATCTTTTGAAGGAGGTCACCATTATCTTCATTCCCTCCACCATAGTTTGGCCTTAGGTCAAACAAATGGAAGGGAAGGGATCACAGCCCTGCCCATCAAGAGAAAATTGGATTAAACATTTACTGAGCATCAGTTCAGTTCAGTCGCTCAGTCGTGTCCAACTCTTTGCCACCCCATGAATTGCAGCACGCCAGCCATCCCTGTCCATCACCAACTCCCAGAGTTCACTCAGACTCATGTCCATCGAGTCAGTGATGCCATCCAGCCATCTTATCTTCTGTCATCCCCTTTTCCTCNCAATAACCTCAGACATGCAGATGACACCACCCTTATGGCAGAAAGTGAAGAGGAACTAAAAAGCCTCTTGATGAAAGTGAAAGAGGAAAGTAAAAAAGTTGGCTTAAAGCTCAACATTCAGAAAACTAAGATCATGACATCCGGTCCCATCACTTCATGGGAAATAGATGTGGAAACAGTGTCATACTTTATTTTGGGAGGGCTCTAAAATCACTGAAGATGGTGACTGCAGCCATGAAGTTAAAAAACGCTACTCCTTGGAAGAAAAGTTATGACCAACCTAGATACCATATTCAAAAGCAGAGACATTACCTTGCCGACTAAGGTCTGTCTAGTCACAGCTATGGTTTTTCCTGTGGTCATGTATGGATGTGAGAGTTGGACTGTGATGAAGGCTGAGTGCCGAAGAATTGATGCTTTTGAACTGTGGTGTAAGAGAAGACTCTTGAAAGTCCCTTGGACTGCAAAGAGATCCAACCAGTCCATTCTAAAAGAGATCAGTCCTGGGTGTTCTTTGGAAGGAATGATGCTAAAGCTGAAACTCCAGTACTTTGGCCACCTCATGAGAAGAGTTGACTCACTGGAAAAGACTCTGATGCTGCGAGGGATTGGGGGAAGGAGGAGAAGGGGACGACCGAGGATGAGATGGCTGGATGGCATTACGGACTCAATGAACGTGAGTGTGAGTGAACTCCAGGAGATGGTGATGGACAGGGAGGCCTGGCGTGATGCGATTCATGGGGTCACAAAGAGTCAGACACGACTGAGCAACTGAACTGAACTGAACCAATCTAATCACATGCATGACAGCCTTGTCTAATCCAAAGAAACTATGAGCTGTGTAGGGCCACCCAAGATGGACGGGTCATAGTGGAGCATTCTGACAAAATTTGGTCCAGTGGAGAAAGGGAATGGCAAACCTTTTCAGTATTTTTGCTTTGACAATCCTATGAAGAGTATAAAAAGGCAAAAAGATAGGGCATTTAAAGATGAACTGCCCAGGTTGGTAAGTGTCCATCTGCTACTGGAGATCAGTGGAGAAATAACTCTAGAAAGAATGAAGAGATGGAGCCAAAGCAAAAGCAACACCCAGTTGTGGATGTGACTGGTGATGGAAGCAAGGTCCGATTCTGTAAAGAACAGTATTGCATAGGAACCTGGAATGTTAGGTCCATGAATCACGGCAAACTGGTAGTGGTCAGACATGAGATGGCAAGAGTGAACAACAACATTTTAGGAATCAGCAAACTAAAATGGACTGGAATGGGTGAATTTAACTCAGATTATCCTATAGAGATTCCCTGGTAGCTCAGAGGTCAAAGCATCTGCCTGGACTGCTGGAGACCTGGGTTCGATTCCTGGGTTGGGAAGATCCCCTGGAGAAGGAAATGGCAACCCATTCCAGTACTCTTGCCTGGAGAATCCCATGGAGGGAGGAGCCTGGTAGGCTACAGTCCATGGGGTCGCAAAGGGTCGGACACGACTGAGCGACTTTACTTATCCTCTAGAGAATGTGAGAAATCTCATTTCTCAGCTCTTTTTCAATCAATTGCACTTGTTGTCATATAGGAAACATAAAGCAATCTGAAAAAAGTGATACACTGAGTTAACTTTGATTCACAAAATCTGATGCTTTCTTGAAAAACTGTCTAGGTCCTTTATGTCTCCCTTTTGCTCACAGTTGAAATGATGAGGTATAAATGACCACAGAAAGCTATAGAATTATCTAGTATTAAAACTAAAGCAGAGATTCAAATGAGGAGATAAGAAAATCAGGTTGTGTTTAAGCACCAGATATGTGTGTATTTGCACACAATGATGGAACCACATTCATCGGTCACAGACATGCATCACCCTGTAGGATGTGGTTTTAGTGATAATTGCTCATTTAATTGTAACAAACCAGTCAACTCTTTCTCAGGTAGCAAATAAAAGCCAGAAAATTCTACCATGTCACAGCTATGTAACAATTTGAGAAAGGCCTTTGATATTCAAATTTCACATATCAAACAATAGCTTTATGTAAAGTTCTAATCTCTTTAATGTTTGTGAATGCACATTTTAGTTGAATGGTCAAATATGGATCAGCCAGATAAAATAGTATGAGGCAAACATAAGAACAAAATATTGCACAATGCAAACTCTGATTGCCTGTTTCTTATTCTCTATTTTAATTTTTGTTATTTTATTTATGTTAAAATATTAATACCACATACTATTTTTAGAACCCAGAGATAAAGCATAAACCATTAATGCCATTGCTATGGCCAGAAGGCTGGCTAATATTTAAATTTTAAAAAAGAACCAGCAAATAAGATAACTACTTTCTTGTTTACACAAATATTATAAATTGAGTTTTACATTAATTAAAAGATTTATAATTAATTGCAGTCATTATTAACTAGAATTAACTATAGTCTTTACCTTCTCCCAAATAATGACTTTTCACAAACACAGTTGAACTTTGCATTTTACTCACATCAGGAATTTGAAGTCTAATAGTAAAATCTAAAGTCTGATATCTTTAATAAATCTATGTCATTTATCTTAAAATCATTTCTAACCCTAATCATTTACATAATTGATGAACATGAATTACTTTTACTATCTTATTCATGCGATTTTTATTATTAATATTGGTCATTAGTAGAGTTTTAGCCAAAATTCAGCCACAAAAGTTACAATGTCAGTGTAAGTGTAGAGTTGTTTCTAAGATATTTAATAGGAAGATGATTTTTGAGGTGGGCTTTAGAGGAATTAAACCAGAAGATCAAGAAAGAGTATGCAAGAATGTTGAGAAAAATCACATAGAATTAGCAACCATGTTTTGGAGAACTGTTTCTCCTGGACATACTATTGGGCTTGTGTTGACTAACAACAAAGTTAGTTGTTGGAAAGTTTGTAATATGACCTACCTCAAATGATTGAATGGGAGAGTCACAGAAAGAAAAGTATGACTCAGTGATAGTTGGAATAGAGAAGGAAAATTAGGATGAAAACACATTAAAAAATTGTTTCTGAGTCCCAGCTTCCCAGTTTTGTCTTCATAGCCTCTAATGTAAGTTTCCATTCTGCTTGAAAGTGATATATCTATGAAAAAGATGTTAAGTATTGCCAGCAAATGGAGCTAGAGAAATAATAGCAAGGGGTCAGCACCGAGGAGAAGGGAGGGTGGGGATACAGCATGGGGAGTCAGGAGTCCCCCGGCTGAGACTCTGATCACAGAGCTGCTTAACGTGACACAGGTCCCTTCTACCCTCAGTCACTTAGTGTCTAACTTTGTTAAGTGAATGTGGCANACAGGGTCAGCACCGAGGAGAAGGGAGGGTGGGGATACAGCATGGGGAGTCAGGAGTCCCCCGGCTGAGACTCTGATCACAGAGCTGCTTAACGTGACACAGGTCCCTTCTACCCTCAGTCACTTAGTGTCTAACTTTGTTAAGTGAATGTGGCACACTAAAACATTTCTAAGGTTGTTCTCAGCTATGGTTTTGACCAAGTTTGGAATTTAGAGGAAATTTTTGAAACACATGGCAGAGAGGGTACTTTTATTTTCCTCAAGTAGAGTGAGAATTTTCTCTGCCCTTATCCTGCTGAGAAGTGGCGACGAGGGCCAGATGAACTGGCAGAAGAGACATGACTGTACATTCATGAAGTCTGGACTTCTGGGAGTCATCAGTTATGACCCATGACACATAAACAAAGCTGATTTGTTTACACTATGAAAAATAAGACTTAATAAAAGCTATAGTAATTAAGCCAGTGTTACCAGAAGGAAAGGAGAGACGAATATCAATAGGACAGAAGAGAGAATCCAGAAATGGACTCACACCACGTGGTTGTGTGAATTATGATAAAGTTGACACAAACACATCAGCAGAAGTATGTCCTTTTCAACAAACTGTGTGGGTTAATTGGAAGTACCTGTGGGGAAAAGTGTAGATCTTCAGTTTTAACTCATTCCAAACACAAAAACCAATTTCGTATGGATTATAGACATAAAACAGGCTTCCCTGGTGGCTCAGATGGTAAACTGCTCCTTGCGATGCAGGAGACTTGCGTTCCATCCCTGGGTCAGGAAGATTCCTGGAGAGGGCATGGGAACCCACTCCAGTATTCTTGCCTGGAGAATTCTATGGACAAAAGGAGCCTGGCAAGCTACAGTCCATGGGGTCACAAAGAGTCAAACAGGACTGAGTTACTAGCACAAACACACACAGGCAACTCTTTTGAAAATGGGAAAGAGTTTTTATAAGCACTTACCAAAAGATCACATCCAGCTGTAAACTAAATACACGAAAGAGATGGTACCTCAATATTCTTAGACATTAGTGAAATGCAAATAAAACTATAATGCAGCACCACTATGCACCCACTAGTATTTTCTGTCAAAATAAAGAAAGCAGAAACTACTAACTGTTGGTTAAGGATGTGGAAAAACTGGAACTTTCTTTAAATGCTATCAGTTCTACTCCTAGATATTTATCTAAAAGAAATACAAACACTTGATCACCAGCCAAATTTCGGAATTTTCATAGCAGCAGCATTTGTAATAATACCAAAGTAGAAATGGTCCATCAATAATGTAACAAATGAACACGTTTTGGTATATTCATTCACTGTAATATTATATTGCAGTAAAAAAAGGGGGGGAAAGCTATCATTACACACAAAATGTGAATGAATTTCACAAGCATAATGCCAAGTTTTAAAAAGTTCAATGTGTGATGCTATGCTTACAAGTTCAAAAATAGGGAGAAAAATTCCATTGGCTAATATATGGGAAGAAAAGATGATGAGGGGGTAGTAAGAGGGACAGAAGGAGATCTGGCAAATCTATTATTGTTTTGTTTTGGGTTTTGTGAGTCTGTTTAACTTGTAATATTTAAATAGCTGTATAATGATAATACGGAGAAGGCAATGGCAACCCACTCCAGTACTCTTGCCTGGAGAATCCCATGGATGGAGGAGCCTGGTTGGCTACAGTCCATGGGGTCGCTAGGAGTCGGACATGACTGAGCGACTTCATTTTCACTTTTCACTTTCATGCATTGGAGAAGGAAATGGCAACCCACTCCAGTGTTCTTGCCTGGAGAATCCCATGGAGGAAGAGCCTGGTGGGCTACAGTCTATAGGGTCACACACAATAGGACACGACTTCGATCCCTGAGTCAGGAAGATCCCCTGGAGAAGGAAATGGTAACCCACTCCAGTATTCTTGCCTGTGTTATGCCTGAAGTCCGAGTCCCCAAAACTGAGAAAATAAGACATCCACAGCAATGCAAAAGCAAAAAGAGATTTATTACTAGCTCGAGCTAGGGCTCCTGTCTCATCCAGCACAGTGGAGTCTTGACGAGAGCCCTGAGCCCAGAACTACAGCAGTATTTATAGGCTTAGAACAAAGATAGGGAGTGGCCAGGGCAGATTGGCTGTAGGGGTTTCCTGGTATTTACTAATTGGCCAATTTTTATTGGCTGCAGGGGTTTCCTGGTATTTACTAATTGGCCAATCTTTATTGGCTGCAATTTGGTCCTAACATTCCCCCCTGTCTTCAGCTATATAGCGGAATCTTCCTCTACATTTTGGGTTAGCAGGTGATATTGCTGCCTCAACACCATTATCTGGATGGTACTGATGTGGTCCTTTACAAAAACAACAGGTTTGTTTAGGATGCATGGGCCAAAGGTGAATATTAATAGTAGCACTATAAGTGGGCCCACCAAGGTGGACATCAGTGTTAACCACGGAGACTGCTGAAACCAAGACTCAAACCACTTTTGGGACATTTCTCTTTTTCTTTCTGACTCAGCCCTTCTCTTATCTTGGCCAGGGACTCCCTGACTACCCCTGAGTGATTTACATAAAAACAACATAACGCAGCACATAGGCCCCCTGCTAGACTTCATACTCAAGATACTTTTTGGGAATTGGGGCGGAGGTCTCTTTCTTCTGTAACTTCTTCCTGCTGTGCGTGGGCATAGGCCTGCCTAGCAGAGCAGAAGTCTCTCTCTACATGATATAATTTGGGGTTTTCCACATCTGAGTAACAGCAATTTAGTTGGCCCCTCTCAGAAATGAAATAAACAAGGGCCAAACAGGAGACCTAACAGGATGGTCATCTCTGGTCCCCGGAAACAGAAGGCAACATTTGGGGTGAGGGTTGCAGGGTTTGTGACCCCTTCTGATTGGTTGGTGGTGAGGCAACAGAGCTGTGCTCCAGGAATCTTGTGTTCAGTCTGAAGTTACCATCTTCCACCTGGGTGGGGGCTCAAAGACATTGTTTTGAAAATGGTGGCATCCAAGCTCAAGTGTTTAGCAATACAAGCTCTAATCTGAAAGTACACCCATAGCATCACCTAGTTATTTCCCAGAATATCTGAACCATAGCTACTCTATTTTGACTTTTAATTGTAAACTTTTCCTTAGTAGCCAAAGCAGATTTCACTGTTAATGACGTCAGTGTTTCTCTAGGTACGAGAAGATGCAAGAATTGGGACTCATAAAATCTCTTCCTGAAAAGATCTAACTATCCGAAGTCCTGTTCTGCCAGTTTTTCTCAGAGCACAGAGTGCCTCATTCCTGATTTTCACCCTGAACTCCTTTCAGGGGTGCTGAAAGTCGGCAGTTGCAGTGGTCATGATTTAATCTTTGTAGATGACGAGTGTCAAGTCTTCAGTCAGCAGAGCCCCCTTTTGCTCATAAACTTGACCATGATTTTGAGGGGGGCATTTCATGATCATTTTATCCCATGGTGCTGAGAATGTCCATTATCAGGTTTGGCAAAAATTCCGTTGACAGGCCACTTAATGTGCTGTTACTGGACTAGGCCATAAAACAGTATCCAAAATTCTCTGGACCACCTGTCTTACTAGCTTCTTGGTCCAGGAAAATATTCCCTCTTGTTGCCTCTAGCCATATCTAGAGTAACACTGTTACCATCATCGATCTCATATGGGACTATATTATTCTATTAGAGGCCTCACACACATATTTGACAGTATAAGAAACAGCAATTTTGTAAAACAGGTGATATATAAATAACATAGCCAGCAGTATTAGCAAAGTCACAAGTAAGACTTATGTTAAGAACTTCCATTAGATGTAGCCCAGTATATCTTAATTTAACCAACCAAATAAACGCAGTTTAATATCTCTCTTTGGGATGCTCCAGGGGCCCTCTGAAGCACCCCAAAGTTAGCTAGAGATCAAAAGAACTTCAAAAGAGTTCTATTTAGGAAGTTGTTTTTTTTTTTTAAGCCAAATAAATAGAGCTCATATAAAATTAACCTCAAAAATATTACGCAGAGACAGAGACATACCAAGACATATTTAGACAGACACAGTGCAAGATCTAGCTTCAAGTCCCTTTTTTTCCTTTTTTCTTCAGTGTCAGGAGTTAGAGATGGTCTAGATAAGTGTTCCTGAGAGTGCTGGTCTCAAGGCGCAGGGAAAGAAAATCAAGTTCTAACAAAACGGCGGCAGGTCTAAACCAAATGGTGGCCAGACAAAGCAAAATGGCCATCAAAAATCACAACACAGAACATAGAGTTAAAATGCACACATATAAACCCGGCAGTCCTAAGTCAGAGGTACCTTCTGAGGGCCAGCCTACATGGAAGGTCGGCCATTCTGCGCTGCAAAAAGTGATTAATTTATTCCTTTTAATTTCTACACTGAGGTCATGAG
>SJYX01000906.1:389929-419731 GCA_006410675.1 Oreotragus oreotragus
TGTTGAAGTCTCACTTGGAGAATTTTGAGCATTACTTTGCTAGCATGTGAGATGAGTGCAATAGTGCAGTAGTTTGAACATTCTTTGGCATTGCTTTTCTTTGGGATTAGAATGAAAACTGACTTTTCCAGTCCTGTGGCCACTGCTGAGTTTTCCAAATTTGTTGGCATATTGAGTGCAGCACTTTCATAGCATCATCTTTTAGGATTTGAAATAATCCAAGTGGAATTCCATCACCTCCACTAAGAAACTCCAGTCATCAAGGTGTATGTATGAAGCCATTAGAAGGATATGGGTTCCTAAAAATGTGTGGGAGAGAAGGAGGTGCTCCATAGGAGGCAGAACTTGAGTTGATACAAGTAAGTACTTTTCAGAGAGAGTATCTGCATGCTGACTTTGCCTTCCTTTTTGCTTAACTTTCATCCCTGTTGTATAGCACATTTCCTAGCTTTTCTTCATCTCCCTTGATTAGTCTTTTTTGGTCTCACATATGGTTCGTCTTTGTGTGTTTCTGCTAAGTCGCTTTAATCATGTCCACTCTTTGAATAGATCAGTATGCAAATCTGATTCTACCAAACATGTACTTAAAATTCTTCAAAGGTTTCTGATTGATTTTAGGTTGAAGATCAGAGTCCTAAACAAGGTCTCCTCCCTCTGGCTTCTCCCTGCCTTGTCCACTCTTCCTTCATAAAAGCATCATTCATTTTGACCTCCTGTCTCATGATTTTTGTACTTGCTGCACCTGCCATCCAATCCTGATGCACCCAGATACCCCCAAGTTCTCCTACTTTCTCACTGCTCATCCTTTAGATTTCAGTCAGCTCTCAGTTCCTTAGGGTAACCTACTTGATTCTTCAGAACATCCCACATCCTTTATGTACCCTTCTTTTCAAACCCCATCACAGTATAGCTCACATTTTTCTGTTTGTTTATTGGATAATGTCTGTGTCCCTAAATTGCAATTTTCATGAGGACAAGAGAGTGTCTTCACATGGTACTATATTGCAGTTATTGAGAGCTTAGAATGTTTTACATTCAAAAATTATCAATGAATGAAAGAGTCATTTGGGGAAAGCAGACTTCATAATATGTGGCACTAAGAAATAAAAGGATGTCATTAGCTCACTGCACCCCAAGGATGTCAGGCAAAATAAGGAAAAAAAAAAAAAAGAAAATTCGTTTAGGGAATAAGACATTAAAATCAGCCTCCTATGACTTTGCATAGGTTGCCTTTGACACCCAGGGCAGTGCTATCCCATCTATTATGGTGTTCAAAAATGTCAGTCATTGACTTCTGGGAAATAGATTCCAACTCATGGCTCAGAATACTTTGGACTCAAATTAAGCAGAGAAATCATAGATCTTAATATTTACCTTTTAGAACATTGCCTGACTTATAATAATTATATGGGAAAATTTTCAGTGTCATCAACATGGGGACTAAGGGACGTAAAAAGGCTGCTTCTGAGACTTTTTCATGCTCTGGACACTTAGCAGAAAGCTGAGTGGTGATAACAGCTTAATAGATTGGGCAGCAACACAAGAAACCAGCACAGGCGGTCTGTATTAAGATCTGCTTTGGGGGTGCCAAGGGTTTTTTCTTTTTTGAAATGTGAGCTCTAAAATAATTTGGTTTTTTGCCTCTCACCACTGTTCTCACTCCACACTTGCCGCTTTACATATGATTATTGAGTTGACCCAAAAGACTTTTAGGTTGGGAGGTGCAAGGTCAGTGTCCCTGCCACCTTCCAATCTCCGTCTGTACCTACCTCAGACGTGTCTTTGTACGATCCCTGCTGGACACTGCACCTTTCCGTAATTATAAATGTCTGTTTTCAGTCACTTCAAAGCTTTCCCAGCACTGGGAGTCCTCCTTCAAAGCCTCTGCATTGCTGAGGAACTTCTGTCATTGACAGGAGGTCCTGCTTTGAAGTTTTTCATGCCATTTATTGATTTCCCCCTTTAAAGATGTTCAGATTAGAAAATGCTTCACCCCCTTTGAAAATGTGCATATTTTCATGATGGTGAAGGGTTAATCCTTTGAAGATATTTACATTTTATAGCAATGTCCTTATATGAAGAAATTCGACATCAGATATGCCACATGCTTAATGGTGCTTTCCTTTTCTCTGCTGGATCCTTCAAGATCAAGATCCTTCCATTGTAGTGTGTTGTTGGTTTTTATATTATGCTTTTGTTCCTTGTTTTTTAATGCAATGTCAAAAGAACTCAATCAGTGTTCTAAAATGAGCTTAATTTGGAAATGGCTTTTATTCCAGTTGTTTATATAATTCTGCATAAAGTTGAGACATTTTAAATGCTTGGGAGTGTTTACAGAATTTTCATGATCTCATGACCATCTGCAGTGTCCTAATATTATATTTAACCTCCAACAAAGCAGCTTTGAGAATGAGCACTATATTCTTTATAAAAGGCATATTTCATACATTCTTTTCATGTTTATGTGCTCAAGCCTCAGTTTCCTAACCTCTTAAAGAGATGAATAGGATGCCATAAGGATTAAATTTTCAAATTGCAGTCAAGGATTACCTCACGCATAGTAAGTTAGCTATACCAATGGCAATTAGATGGTCAAATTCAATTAATTTAACACTGGACAATAGCCTATTTAACAAAGATATATTAGCTTCAGAACTGTTCCTACTGATCAGAAGTACACTAGCTTCTCCTACACTAGCTGATTTCAGCAATTTTGTCATTTGGAATTTCTGTCATTTAGTTTAAGACTTGGATTACAGTTAGAATAAAGTACTATTGGGAGAGGTAATATTTTGAGTCCCCAGTGTATATGAAGATTCTGAAAGCATATTATGGTGATGCAAAGAGATGAGAAAGAGAGGATCATGAGTAGAAAAGGAGATGTAGAAATTGTAAGATGATGGGAGAAAGAAAAGAACTTCAAATGTGAACTGTCACACAATTATTTCAAAGATAAATAATAAAATGAGCATGTAAATACACACACACACACACAACCCATGAACCTAATTTACAACCAAATATAATGAGTTGTAGTATAATGCACTGAATTACATGTGCTAAATCTAGAATCTTCCCTCCACACTCACAAAAGGAAAATAAATATAAAGGGGATGAATTTTGATACCTAGTGGGCTTGTAAACTCATATTAAATGTAGTCCAGTTGTTAACCAGGAATCACATATGACCTCTCTGTGTATAATAAAAATAAAGTTGTGCTATTTAATTTCTGTGTTTGGCATAATAAGATTGTAATCATTATGCCAGGGAAACATTTTCATTTTCCTGGGTGTGAGTGATTAACTTTCATTTCTCTAGCACTCTAAATGTATTGTTTCATTCAGTGATTTAATCATTCATTTATTTAATATTTATACAGTGTCATGGAAGTACAAATGGCCAATAAACATATGAAAAGATACTCAGCTTTACTATTCATGAGAACAGAGTAGGTGTAGACAACAATGAGGTACATATTTTATCCACGGGGCACATAATAATATTGAGTGTTATTGGGGTGGGGAGGAATTAGTATTCTTATATAATGCTGATGAAAGTATAATTCAATATAAATTTTGGGAAGATAATTAGGAAATACCTATAAAAATATAAATATGTATATCCTTTAATACAGAAATTTTCCCTCTTGGCTCAATTATGGAGAGACATTGTATTAATAGAAAAAAAAACTTTTTATAAAGAGGAAGAAACCAATACAACTTGTAAAACAATTTTCCTCCAATTAAAAAATAAATTTAAAAAATAACAGGAGAGAGGGAATAAAGGAAAGAAGAGAAAAATATTTAAATACCCATCAATAGGGAGGATGGTTTAAATGAACTATAGATAATCCATTTCATACAATATTACCCAGAAATTAAATAAGAAAGCAGAAATTGCATGTATATGCCCTGACACAGAAAGATTTTTCAACTATGTGGAAAAGGAGAAAAGCAAGTTGTAGAATAATGTGTAATGAGTGACATCAGTCAAAAACTGTATAAAGTGTATATTTTTAACATATTCTTATGTATTTGTAAAAGGTGATAACACTGCTTATTTCTATTACGGTTCTGCATTTAGAGTGTTAATCAAAATGAGCTCTTTATTGATTAAACATTATATGAAGAACATATATTTTCACTGAGTAATTAAAAATAAATGGGACAATTAAGTATGTATGCATTTAATAAATTATCCCCTAAACAAGTTACTATATTAGATTTGATTCCAAATATGCAAATATTGAACTTGTCTGTTAGTCATTAAATGCATATTTAATTTTGTGTTAGTTCTCCATTTGTTAAAAAAGTACTGCTTGTTATTAATTTTTCAGAAGCACAAAAGGGATAGATCTTTATTGAGTATATCCAAATTTTCCAGATTACTGCCCCAGAGTTGCCTTGGATACAGGCATCTGCCCTGTCATACATAATCAGTGGGCACAGTCAAGAAGTGTGTAAAAGAAAAAAAGAAAAATCCCCTGTGTGTCTTTCTACTCATCCAATCTCCCAACTCCCTCTAACTCCAGAGTTTCCTAAGGGTCTATGATGCCAAGGCCTCAGAGGAAAAGGAAGGTTTGTAAGATGAGTTTCTTAGGCACATCTTTGTAGATTATCTTCCAAATTCTTCTCCATTTCCTCAAAGGAAAATATCAGAAAAGAGAACAATAAGTTTTCTGAGTGGTATGTGTAACATCAAAATGTTTGGGTTTTCAAAGACTGTTCATGTCAAAGAGTCCCCCTTCCCGGTACCTCAATCTTTCTATAAGAAAAAATATATATTTCCTACTCTTAAAAGAAACTCAAGCCCTGACACTTACAGTTTCACTAAAAAATCAGAACCCCTGAAGTTCATGTTGATTTTGAACATAGAACAATGCATTTTGACATATTGATTCTCTTCTGTAGTCTTGTAACTATAAAAACCCAAACAACTGTATATATGTGTATATATATCTTTTGTTCATGAAATAACAGACTAACTCCTGAAGTAAATTATTGTAGCACATTTAGCCTTTGCATTTATTACACAACATACACATGATTTTTCATTAAGATATGATTTCCTTCAAAACTGATTTTTGACATCCATAAATCTGTCTTCAGATTTTAATTAATTTCTAAAAGCTGAGTGTTGGCTGTACTGCTGACCTAGTTAACTGATTTTGAAGTGTAAACACAAATTTCATCTGGCTTTTCCTAGATTGTGGTCATTTTGTCTAATTATTTTTTTATCTTATTATACCTTTTATCTTATTATTTTCTTTTTAGTGAACACTGTCAAAAAAGGCAGTTCTTTCTCCAAGTTATGGATTCACACTATTTTTCAATGAATACATAGCAGACTTTATTGAGCTCACTATATAATTATCCATTTTTAAACATTTATTTTTATTTTTTTAATTTTTATTTTTACTTTATTTTACTTTACAGTATTGTATTGGTTTTGGTAATTATCCATTGTTTCATAGAATTATTTGATTCTAAAAAAAATAAAATATGGTGTTCTAAGGAAAACCCAGATTAGTTATGGCTATTTATTATCAACTATGAGCATAAAAGCAATACGAGTGAATTGAATTGTCCAAAATAAAAGGTTTCATTAATATTCAAGGAAAAGTGTTTGAAAATCTGCTGATATATTTTTTAGCTACTAATAACATGCCTAAGATTTTCATTTCTATAAAATTGCACACATGTGAGTTCTTCTTTCTCTCTTAAAACTGAAAGTGAATTTATAATTGTTAAACAGAGTGTACTACCCTGTAAGCACTGGTTACTTATTTGCCTTTAGTTTTGCCCATGAAATAATGAAAATAATTTTTCTTTACATGTTACACTTTCCAAAGCTTGTTGAGCCCTCTGAAGTCCAAAACTTAAAACAAGATAAAATAAACAAAACCAAAAAATGACAGTATCAGTTCTTATCCCATGAATGCATATAGAGTGTGTAGACTCTGTCAGCTGCTGTCATCACACACTGATGAATGTTATAGAGTTTTAGTTCACTATTACCCTCAAAGATAATCACAGTCATGTGAGGTCCCTCTGGTAGCCTGACACTTGTGGGAGTTCCATGCAGTAAGCACAGAGTCCCAGGAGTATCATAGACACAGGCAGCCTTCCTAGACTTGGAACAAGTGAGCCCAAAAGAACAGAAGATTTTCTAGAGGCAGGAACATCTAAACTGACTCTGTAAAGATCAGCAGGAGTTAGCCATCTGAGGGGAATGAAGAATAAAAGAAATGATGCAATAAATATGCTAAAATCTAAGACAATATGACATTTTAGTAGAATCTCAAAGATCTCAGCATGAATGGTACAAAAAAACAGGGAAGTGTAGGTCTGGGACTAGAAAGTTAGACAAAAACCAAATGCAAAGTCATGGTGGGCAGAGAGTACTTGGGGGCCCTACTGAGCCAACTAGCCTGGACATAGTGGAGAGGTGTTCAATGACTTCAATCATGCATGAGATTTAGTCAGACACATGGTTTAGAAAGCCACCTTGTGGGACTTCCCTGGTGGCCCAATGGTTAAGAATCTGCTTACCAATACAGAGTACACAAGCTCGATCCCTGTTCCAGGAGAATTCCACATGCCAGGGAGCAACTAAACTTGTGCGCAGCAACTACTGAGCCTGCATGCTGCAACTGCTAATGTGCCTAGAGCACATGCACTGCAATGACAGAAGCCTCCACCATGAGAAGTCCGAGAACCGCAACGAGGAGTAGTCCCTGCTTACTGCAAGCAGATAAGTAAATAAATAAATAGAAAACTATCTTGTCATCTGAAAGAAGTAAATTCTTTCAATTGCTCAGTGAAAAGTTATACGGAGTTCTGCTTTATGCCATACTTTCTGTCACATCCCAGTTCCAGCCCAGCAAATCTTACTGGTGTTAATCTTATGTCCAGAAACTGAACAGTTTTATGCCCACCATTTCCACATTGGTCAAAATCATCATGATCCTATCCAAGGATTATGCAATTATATCCTAACTGGACTCTCCACTTTTCCCCTGCTCTTTTCTACTCTAATTGCTACAGGAACCAGAACGATTCTATTAAAACCCATCAAACCATGTCATCCCTCTATTAAAAATGTTCCAAAGACTCCATTTTTCATAGAATTTAAACCAAAAGCCTTACAGTTGCTTTTAAAAGATTTACACCATTTTCCTCATTGCCTCTCTGGGTCAGTCTTTTATTATGTTCCCCATCACTCAATCTGTTCTGGCCACTTGCCTCATAGTCCTTACACTGGATATTGCTTCTTTCTTGGACTTGCATCCTCAAATCTGCTCTTGATTTTCATCTTCATAATACTTAAAGTTTTTATTCAAACATTACTGTCTTTGTAGGAAGAGTCCTTAGCACTGTTTAAAATCACAAAACTATGTTGTTAAAGTTTAAAAGGTCAGTTAAAGGACCACTTGTTTTAACTCCAACATACAAAGAGTTTAGCAGTCATACCTCCCACCTTGACAATAAGAAAAAGCTGAACAAATTCAGTTCAGTCACTCAGTAGTGTCCTACTCTTTGTGATCCCATGGACTGCAACACTCCAGGCCTTCCTGTCCATCACCAACTCCTGGAGCCTATGTCCATTCAAAACTCATGTCCATTGCATCAGTGATGCCATCTAACCATTTCAGCCTCTGTCTTCTCCTCATCCCACCTTCAGTCCTTCCCAGCATTAGGGTCTTTTCAAATGAGTCAGTTCTTCATATCAGATGGCCAAATTATTGGAGTTTCAGCTTCAGCATCCAATGGATACTTCAGTCCTTCGAATGGACACGCAGGACTGATCTCCTTTAGGATGGACTGGTTGGATCTCCTTGCAGTCCAAGAGACTATCAAGAGTCTTCTCCAACACCACATCACTTCTTCGGTTCTCAGCTTTCTTCACAGTCCAACTCTCACATCCATAGATGACTACTGGAAAAAACCATAGCTTTGACTAGATGGACCTTTGTCAGCAATGTCTCTGCTTTTTAATATGCTGTCTAGGTTTGTCATAGCTTTTCTTCCAAGGAGGAAGCATCTTTTAATTTCATGGCTACAGTCACCATCCATAGTGATTTTGGATCCTTCCAAAAAATAAAGGCTGTCACTGTTTCCACTATTTACCCATCTATTTGCCATGAAGTGATGGGACTGGCAAAATCACTGAGTCTGAGTGAGCTCCAGGAGTTGGTGATGGACAGGGAGCCTGGCGTGCTGCAATTCATGGGTTGCAAAGAGTCAGAAACGACTGAGCAACTGAACTGACTGACTGACTGATGTGACTGGATGCATGCCATGATCTCAGTTTTCTGAATGTTGAGTTTTAAGCCAGCTTTTTCGCTCTCCTCTTTCACTTTCATCAAGAGGCTCTTTAGTTCTTCTTCACTTTCTGCCATAACGGTGGTGTCATCTGCATATCTGAGGTTACTGATATTTCTCCTGGCAATCTCAATTCCATCTTGTGCTTCATCCAGCCTGGCATTTCACATGATGTACTCTGCATATAAATTAAATAAACAGGGTGACAATATACAACCTTGACATACTCCTTTCCCTATTTGGAACCAGTCCATTTTTCCATGTCCAGTTCTAACTGTTGCTTCTTGACCTGCATACAGAGTTCTTAGGAGGCAGGTCAGGTGGTCTGGTATTCCCATTTCTTTCAGAATTTTCCACAGTTTGCTGTGATCCACACAGTCAAAGGCTTTGGAGTAGTCAGTAAAGCAGAAGTAGATGTTTTTCTGGAACTCGTTTTCTTTTTTGATGATCCAACAGATGTTGGTAATTTGATCAACAAGACATGGCTGAGTTCTGCTTACCTGGAAGCGGAAGCTTCAGAAGCCACAAACAGATAGGAATACTTACAATTTTTTGCAAATATTTAAAGGTTGAGTTTGAACAAGCATGCTAGTGAGAAACTCCTAAGGGCTGAGTCTAGAGGAACTCCTACATTTTCTTGGCTTTTACCTCCAGGGATTCCACCAGGTTCTCACTGGGAAGATCTGAGAAAGATTCCCTTGTGGTTCTGGCCAGAAGAGAAGACATATCCATCAGCGGATGAATGGATAAGAAAGCTGTGGTATATATACACAATGGAGTATTACTCAGCCATTAAAAAGAATACATTTGAATCAGTTCTAATAAGATGGATGAAACTGGAACCAATTATACAGAGTGAAGTAAGCCAGAAAGAAAAACACCAATACAGTATACTAACACATATATATGGAATTTAGAAAGATGGTAATGAGGACCCTGTATGCAAGACAGCAAAAGAGATACAGATGTGTAGAGCGGACTTATGGACTCTGAGGGAGAAGGAGAGGGAGAGGGAGAGTGGGAAGATGTGGGTTGGGAGGTGGGAGGGGGGTTCATGTTTGGGAGTTCGTGTAAAAAAATAAATAAATTTTAAAAAAAATGCACCCAGAGCTTTTTTCATAGCAAAACCCTATGTCCAAGAGAAGATACTTTTTCAAAGCCTTATTCCAGTTAGAAGAAAGCCATTCCTTCCAGTCCTGTCTCTTATAGCCTTCTGGCTCACCTAATGGAAGAAAAAAAATTTTTTTAATATGGGTTAGATCTTTAAGAAAATAAATTTAGTACTCTACAGCAAGGAAAAGGATTAGGGGGAAGGATGAACCACCCCCCCCAAAAAAATCCATAGCATGGGATAAACAGTTTTAAAGATTTCAGCCCAAGACACAAACCCACTAAAAGACTGAGAGTCTAAAAAGTATAACATCCCTACCCACCCCTGCCACACACACGTTAACATCACAACAAATGGACTCTAATATAAAAACATTAGTAGCTGAAAAAGCTACTAAACACACACTCTCACTGAGGAGAAGTACTCAGGAAAAACTAAAAAATAAAGACAGATTGTGGATGGGGGTTTGAGTGTAGGTGGAAACAAGATCACTAGAGGAATTTAAAGCCTCTGCAGCAAATAAGAAACAAAAACCAAGTTATAGTCAGATTAGCACAAATCCCTACACTAAAAGTCTAATACCCTTAATTTCTATTACTAGATACAATTTTTTTTTAAATGAAAGAATTTACAAGGCATGCCATAAAGCAAGAAAAAAATGCAGTCTAAAGAGACAAAGCAATCATCAGAACCAGACTCAGATCAGATATGACCTATATCTGGAATTATCGGTTAGAAAATTTAAAAGAACTCTTATTATTATGTTAAAGCAGTGAGTGAAACAAGTGGAAATGTGCAAACACATGTCGGTGATACAAGCAGAGAGATGGAAACACTAAAAAAGAATCAAAATAAAATGCTAAGAAAAAAACACTATAACAGAAATGAAGAATGTATTTGGTAAGCACATCAGTATTCTTGACATAGCCATAGAAAGAATCAGTGAGGCTGAAGAAAGGGCAATAAAAACTCTCCTAACTGACATGCAAAGAGAAAAAAAAAAAGAAAGTAAAAACAACTGACCAGACACTTAAGAAACGTGGGACAGTTTCAAAAGGTGTACCATGCTGCTGCTGCTGCTAAGTCACTTCAGTCGTGTCCAACTCTGTGTGACCCCATAGACGGCAGCCCACCAGGTTCCCCCATCCCTGGGATTCTCCAGGCAAGAACACTGGAGTGGGTTGCCATTTCCTTCTCCAATGCATGAAAGAGAAAAGTGAAAGTGAAGTCGCTCAGTCTGTCCGACTGTTAGTGACCCCATGGACTGCAGCCCACCAGGCTACTCCGTCCATTGGATTTTCCAGGCAAGAGTACCGGGGTGGGGTGCCACTGCCTTCCCCGAAGGTGTCCTATACATATAATCAAATTGTATGAGAGAAAAGAAAGAACAAAAAAGAAAAAATAGTATTGAAATAACAGTCAAGAACAGTACCAAACTACAGATCCAAGAATCTCAAATTACAAGCATGATAAATGCTTGCTTCCCTGGTGACTCAGTTGGTAAAGAATCTGCCTACAAATGCATGAGGCCCAGGTTCAGTCCCTAGGTTGGGAAGATTCCCTAGAGAAGGAAATGGTATTTCACTCCAGTATTCTTGTCTGGGAAATTCCCTGAGCAGAGGAGCCTTGCAGGCTACAGTCCATGGGGTCACAATAGTCAGACACGACTTAGCAACTAAACCACTAACCACCAACACCATGATAATACTGAAACAAATAAATCAGAAACACATCTTGGATTACTGTGCTCAATTTTAAGAAAACCAGAGACAAAAGGAAAATTCCAGAAAGAAACTAGAGCAAAAACAAAACAAAATGAAACAAACCTTACTTATAGAGGAAAATGACTTCTCATCAGATAGAATGCAAACAAAAGATAATTAAATATTGAGAGAAACAGAAAAACAACATGGAATTCTTTTTTTAATATAAATGTATTTATTTTAATTGGAGGTTAATTACTTTACAATATTGTATTGGTTTTGCCATACATCAACATGAATCTGCCACAAGTACACACGTGTTCCCCATCCTGAACCACCCTCCCTTCTCCCTCTACCCATTGAAATTATTCTTCAAAAGTGAAGTGATAAAACCTTTCTCAGACAAATAAAAACTAAAGGAATTCATTGTCAGCTGACTTTCCCTGCAAAAGATGTTAAAATAAGTTATTTGGACAAAAGAAAAATGATATAGGTCAGAAACTTGGATCTATGTAAAGAAGGAAAGAATGTCTGAGGAGGAATAAACGAAGGTAAGATAAAATATTTTATATTTCTTCTTTTAAATTGACCTAAAGGATAACTTTTAAAAGTAATAGTGATAATAACATAAGGAGTGATTACAACATACACTGTTAGATCATTGAAATGAAAGATAGAAATGTCACAAAGGACAGGAGGGAAGAACTGGGAATAGTCCTTTGTGAGATAATTATCTACTTATGAAAGATATAATGTTTCCTGTTTCTTCTCTCCCCAGCTTCTCTCAAACTCACTCCAATCAGGTTTTTCACCTCTATCAATTTACCAGAAATGATCTCTTCAAGCCATCAATAAACTTCATGTTCCTAAATCCAATGGTAAACATTTAACCTTCATCTTACTTGACCTGTTAGAGACTTTTGACTAGGTAGATCACTCTCTCCTCTTTGACATATCTGTTTTACTTGGCTTCCCAAATATGTTTTGGGTTTGTTGTTTTGTTGGTTTGTTTGTTTTCCTCCTCCTCCTCTGCTTCTCTTGCCTCCTGTCAGTCTCCTTGGCTAGTATACCTCTCCTCTAGACCTCAGATCTCAATCCTTGGTTGTTTTTTCTCCTTTAGAAATCCTCTCTAGTGCCAAACTCTGGACTCACATAAACATTGCCCTCTTGACATCTCCATGCAGCTGTCTGACAGGCATTTCAAACCGGGTCTGCTTCAACTTGTTCCACCTTTCCCACATTAATTGATGGCAACTCCATCTTTTTAGTCATCCAGGCCAAAAACTTAGTCTGCTTATTCTTCTCTCACATCCTGCATCCAACCTCTGATGAAATCCTATTGGTTCTAACTTTAAATTACAACCAGAATCCAACCATTTCATGCCACCCCTTCTACTGCCAAACTGGTTGAGCCACCATTATCTCTCCTCTGTGCTATTGCAATTGTCTCCCAACTGGTCTCATTGCTTCTTATACTTATTGACCACCGTCTATTTTCAACACAGTATGATACTGATCCCCTTGCGATAGTTCTTTATTTTACTAAGAGTAAAAGCCAATGTCCCTGCAATGGCCTTTAAGGACCTACCTGTATAGCCTTCATGACCTCTCTCACCTTGCATCCTATTTCCTCTGTGCTATTGCAATTGTCTCCCAACTGGTCTCATTGCTTCTTATACTTACTGACCACCGTCTATTTTCAACACAGTATGATACTGATCCCCTTGCGATAGTTCTTTATTTTACCAAGAGTAAAAGCCAATGTTCCTGCAATGGCCTTTAAGGACCTACCTGTATGGCCTTCATGACCTCTCTCACCTTGCATCCTACAACCATCCTCCATACTTACCTTGACTCAGCTATGCTGGCCTGATAGATCTTATAAAATCTTCTAGAAATAGCCTTTATTCTGGCTGTTCTCTCTGCCTGGAATGATCTTTCCCCATATATCCGTATAGCTTATTCTTAACTACATTCCAAGTTTCCCCAGTGGCAGCTTCTCAATGAATCTAATATCATAGCCTCACCCCAAAAACACACTCTTGATTTCTTTACCTATTTTACTCATCTCCTTACACTAAACTACACTACTTATTTATTTGTTATAATTATGGTTTATTGTCTATCTTTCCCCATTAAGGTATGCTGAAAATTTTTGACTGAATAAATATAAAGATCTAATTGCCTCTAGTTAATGATTCATGAACAGGGCAGTATCCCATCTAGCAATAAAGAAGCTCCAAAGAGCTGTACAAAATGGAAGATTTTTATGTGCAGGAGGAGACAAGATATGGAAATTATTAACAAAGAGTGAATTATCTCAGGTAAAGTCATCTTCCTTTGGAGAATGGCAAGGGTCTATCTAATGGATTATCTCACTAGTTCTGACCAAGAAATTCCCCCCTGACTCATTAAGATTGCATTCCTGGGGGAAGCTGAAACTGCAATTAACATAGGTATTAAATATTGGTTTGGTGATGTGGGCTTAGCAAAGTGACTCCACTTGGAGCTTATTTTCTTATTTTTTTTTTTAACAGGTAGAAGCTCCATAAAATTAAATATCTTTTTTGTCTGTTTGTTTACTACTATATGACAAATGCCTGGAACATTAGTCTACACAATAATAGAATAAATTTCATGTAGCATTCTGCTGATGCTGTAAGTCACTTTAGTCAGTCATTTCAGTCGCTCACTCATGTCCGACTCTTTGCAACCCCATGAATCACAGCACACCAGGCCTCGCTGTCCATCACCAACTCCCAGAGTTCACTCAGACTTACATCCATAGAGTCGGTGATGCCATCCAGCCATCTCATCCTCGGTCATCCCCTTCTCCTCCTGCCCCCAATCCCTCCCAGCATCAGAGTCTTTTCCAATGAGTCTACTCTTCGCATGAGGTGGCCAAAGTACTGGAGTTTCAGCTTCAACATCATTCCCTCCAAAGAAATCCCAGGGCTGATCTCCTTCAGAATGGACTGGTTGGATCTCCTTGCAGTCCAAGGGACTCTCAAAAGTCTTCTCCCACACCACAGTTCGAAAGCATCAATTCTTCGGCACTCAGCCTTCTTCACAGTCCAACTCTCACATCCATACATGACCACAGGAAAAACCATAGCCTTGACAAGACGGACCTTTGTTGGCAAAGTAATGTCTCTGCTCTTGAATATGCTATCTAAGTTGGTCATAACTTTTCTTCCAAGGAGTAAGTGTCTTTTAATTTCATGGCTGCAGTCACCATCTACAGTGATTTTGGAACCAAAAAAAAAAAAAAAATCTGACCCTGTTTCCAGTGTTTCCCCATCTATTTCCCATGAAGTGATGGGACCNTTCATGGCTGCAGTCACCATCTACAGTGATTTTGGAACCAAAAAAAAAAAAATCTGACCCTGTTTCCAGTGTTTCCCCATCTATTTCCCATGAAGTGATGGGACCATATGCCATGATCTTCGTTTTCTGAATGTTGAGGTTTAAACCAACTTTTTCACTCTCCACTTTCATTTTCATCAAGAGGCTTTTTAGTTCCTCTTCACTTTCTGCCATGAGGGTGGTGTCATCTGCATATCTGAGGTTATTAATATTTCTCCTAGCAATCTTGATTTCAGCTTGTGCTTCTTCCAGCCACTTCAGTCGTGTCCAACTCTGTGCAACCCCACAGATGGCAACCCACCAGGCTACCCCGTCCCTGGGATTCTCCAGACAAGAACACTGGAGTGGGTTGCCATTTCCTTCTCCAATGCAGGAAAGTGAAAAGTGAAAGTGAAGTTGCTCAGACATGTCCGACTCTTCGCCACCCCATGGACTGCAGCCTACCAGGCTCCTCCGCCCATTGAATTTTCCAGGCAAAAGTACTCGAGTGGGTTGCCATTGCCTTCTCAGTCCCTTATTAGTCTCTTTTTAATAAATTTAAACTTGATATGATAAATATCAGCATCATCCTTTTGAAAATTCCTACGTTTCAGGGAAAACTCATGTTCTCTTAAAGAGGGTATCTAGGAAATTTCTTTTTAACTAGTTCAAATGTAAGTGAACTAAGTTTCTAAGAAACTGATTAATTTTTACTTATGAGTATTTAATTGTTCAACTTCTAGCTGCCTTAAGGCTTACAGCTACATTTCTGGAAATGTATAAAAGTCTTTGGTGTGTCTTTCTTTTTTTAGTCTTAATTATGCTTCATTTTATGTTTCTGCTACTGAATTTCCTGTTTACAAATATTCATTGCCAATTCATATTATTGTGTTCCCTATTAGCAAAGATAAATAGTAAATACAGGAATAAGAATAATGCTGACAATAAGGAAGAAAGTGATAGGAATATAGATTGTGCTAAGCTAAGTCTGAGTTGTCCACTTTGGACAAACAAGTGAAGACATCTCCTTGATTTGAGGATCTCCAGTATGAAGCTTTGGAGAAGCCAATGGCACCCCGCTCCAGTACTCTTGCCTGGAAAATTCCATGGATGGAAGAGCCTGGTGGGCTGCAATCCATGGGGTTACGAAAAGTTGAACACGACTGAGTGACTTCACTTTCACTTTTCACTTTCATGCATTGGAGAAGGAAATGGCAAGCCACTCCAGTGTTCTTGTCTGGAGAATCCCAGGGATGGGGTAGCTTGGTGGGCTGCAATCTATGGGGTTGCACAGAGCTGGACACGACTGAAGCGACTTAGCAGCAGAAGCTTTCTTCAGTGAAGAGATTAGAACTAAAGATACTTACTAGGGGTTAGCATAATATAGAATGTACAATCAATAGCATGTGGAATGTCTTAGGGAATTTTCTCCAGAAGCAGATAAGATTGATGAGCAAGTGATTTATTGAAAAAGTTCTTCTAGGAAAAAATAAAATCAGCATGACAGAGAGAGAAACAGTGAGAGAGGATGGAAGGGGAAGGCACAGAAAAAGAGCTCAATTTTAGGCAAAGTACTGAGTTTTCTCCCTTAAGTTTTGAAGCTTAAACAATACTTCAGCATTTGTTTCACAGAAAGACAAGGAAACCAGGTTGTTTTATTTCTGTGTCAGGCAGTCAGTTATAGCCTTCCACCAAGGGTACATATACCAACAGGTACTTTCAGATCTCTGCAAAGGGCACAGCATTCCCAGTCGTCTTCAGGAAGTCCTTTGAAGAAGGATGGATATGACAATCATTAAGAGTAAAGCACAGAGAAGCCAAAGAATGAATTACAGTACCCATAAGACATGGAACTAGGGAAGTTTGCAGTATCTGCCACATGGTGGTCTTGAGATCATCCAAAGTAAGTGGCTTCCCAGGTGGCACAGTGGTAAAGAAGCCTCATGCCAATGCAAGAGACACAGGAAACGTGAGTTCAGTCCCTGGGTCAGGAAGATCCCCTGGAGGAGCAAACGGCAACCCACTCCAGTATTCTTGTCTGGAAAATCCCATGAACAGAGGAGCCTTTCAGGCTACAGTCCACAGTATCACAAAGAGTCAGACATGACTGAGTGACTGAAAAAAGTAAGTTGAGTGAGCAGGAAATAAGGGCAAAATAATGAGCCAAAGAATAAACCAAAAAAAGTAGGAGAGATCTGGAAAAGTCAGGAGGAAGAGAAGGGGAGAGAGAGAAATCAAGACTAACTCTTGATTAACTCCAATATGTCAAGGACATAAATCTATCCACTAAATGTGGACCAACTTTTGGCTGGGACGTTATAGGGTATGACTGGACTGAAAACCAGATTTGCTACAGATTTCAGAGAAAATGAAAGTTAAGAAATTGGTGGCACCAACTGTTTTCTAGTCTCTCAAAAAGGCTGCCTGTGGTTGGAATGGAAACACAAGATCATACCTGAGGTGTTGCGGGAGAAGAAAGTGGGGTTTAAAAACTAGGAGAGGGTCAAGCATGTTCATAAGCTGAGTAGAATCCACAGAAAGGAATTTTGTAAAAGTTTAACAAAACTTATTGAAACAATAATGCTTTTACAGTGTCAACAAATCCTCACTCCTCAGTTTTCAGCCACCTCTAATCTGGTTTTCACCATCTTTACTCTTTTTACTTGCTTCTTACTGCATCACCACATCTTGCAATGTTTAATGCTGTCTTTTCTCTGTAAAATTGGACCCTGTAATCTGTAAACTCTCAGCACTTTATTTAAATACAAATCTCACGTGTCATTCTACATGGATTTTGCATTTATCTCTTCTAAACTAAAAGCAGCCTAAAGAGAGAAAAACATGTTTTTTTATGGTTTTATCCTCAACTGTAATTCAATAGACCACAGTGCTCTAAAAAGTTCTTCATATCTTTTTGTTGATTTGGATTAAATTAATGCTAGCTGCAGGGGGGAATGATGTGTTTAGTTTCAATATTTCTCTAATAACAAAGACATGGACCCTTAAGAAATGCTCAAATCTTCTTCTAGTTCTAATATTCACATTGATGACTTTTGTGGAGGCTGGGGGTTGGGGGTAGTGATATCATACATTATACACTAATACAGTCAGATAGTAGGGGATGTCCACAATTGTGTCTTGTGGACTTCTTATAGTATTTTAACATTAGTTTCCCATTGATGCTCCAGCAAATTCCTACCAATGTAGTGGTTTAAATTAACACAAATTGATTATCACACACTTCTGTAGATCAGAAGCCAAAATCAGTCATTCTGGGTTAAAATTTAAAGTGTTTTCAGGGCTGTATTTTTTCCGGAGACGCTAGAGAATGATCAGTTCTTTGCCTTTTCCAGGTTCTAGAGGCTGCTCACATTCTTTCCATCCTTGTCCCATATCTCATCACCTTTTCCACATCTGTTTCCATCATTTCATGTTCTTGTCTCTGAATTTGGCCCTCTTGACTCTCATAAGAACTCTTGGGGATTATAAGGGCCATCTGGATATTCTAGGGTAATCTCTCCACTTTAAGACTCTTAATTAATCACATCTGTGAAGTTCCCTTCTGCCATATAAGGTAAAATATTCTCAGGTTGTGGATATTTTGTGAGGGCCATTATTCAGTCTACCACATTCTCCAAGTTTATTTTTGTTAGTTTGTGGGGGTTTTTTCACAATACAAATTATACATATAAATCATGAAATCATCAATTTTCTGAGACTTGCATCACCAAGGAAGGACTATACCAATTTTTTTCAATGAAATCATTAGTCAAACAACATTAATACAGATTAATTAATACAGATTACAAAAAATTGAAAACTAATATAGTGATATGTGAAATTTAAGCATTCTTGATTCCTAGGATTACCTAAAAAGGGTACATGGTTTTTCTTTGCCCCTACCTATGTTTTATGTATCTACCTATTTTTTTCTTTGTGTATTATTATTTCACAGTTTTAAATATGCTTGCCCATGCTCTGCAAGGACTGAGGCTTAAGAAATCTTAGGCTATTAGACTGGAAAGGGAATAAGGGTTACAATCTTCTCTCTGTGACCTTTTGTAATTTATAAGTCCAAATGGACTGAACAACACTGAATAATTAATTCATGCTGTGTTTAAGACCCTATGCTTGCATGTTTTACACCCTAATTATTATGAATTCCTTCCTTGTGCAAATCTTTGATTCCCCAAACTAAATCAGGTTAATATAGACTCATATGCTCCAATTATGCTGATATCTTTCTCTTAACCTTGGCAGAAGGAGCATTATAGTAGGTCAAAAAGTATCTTTGAGTTTCATTGAGAAATTAACCCATAAGGGAATTGTGCTCATGGTTGTAGTGTTAATTAGTTTCACCAAGAACATATTTTGTGGCTTATTTAACATTCAGATGCTCTCTGCATTTAAATAAAAATATACACCCTAATATGCTAAAACCACTCGAATTTGATTTTTATATAATGATTTTTCTTCCTTGTGAATCAAGTAATTAGCACATTGTACATTTTGACTAATTAAGAAAAAATAACTGTCACCACACCCCAGTGAGTCATGCTGGTGGTGTTTCCCCAGTTACAAAGGTAGAGAAACTGGAAAGTAAGAAAATTTTTTCACTAAACACCAGAAAGAGAATGAGATGAGATGACTTCCTAGAATCTGAAATTTGAGATAACCAACCCTTGAAAATACTGTGTCCAAAAATCTGTGGGCTAAGCTGAAAAGGATAAGGCAAATGCCTTGAATTAAGACAAACTAAAGCAAATAGTTTGATACATGTTTGCTCTATATAGATTCCCATCACACACTCATGTGTAATATAACTACTAAGATAGGACATTGTGATGGGTGTGTCCACTAGAAGACCTAAATATTATGGATATGATCATTGCACCCATTAGTCTGATCTCATATTAGGGGAAAAAAATTGAAATGGCTTATTCTCTACATGCTGGCAATAGTGTGTATTTGCCCTCTTTCATCTCCTCAGGGATGGGGTGAGGACTTTAAGATACCAGAATGAAGAAAACGGTGTCTTGATCAAGTATCATACCTTTACTGAATGTTTTAGAACTCTTTCAAGAACTTTTGTACAAATTACTTATAACTTAAAATGTCTTCCTAAAAGTTTGAAGCAATTTCTCTTATTGAATCTAGTGCATAAAACAAGACTTGAAAGAAGAATATACAACTGACCTTCTAGATATTTCTTGTGAAATTCGAGTGTGAGGGATTGCAATGACCATTCTTACATGCATTTTGTTCACCGTGTTTGTTTCTCTCTTTTGGGTACATTCCTAGAAGTGAGACTTTTGTGTCAACAAGAATGCACAATATATGTTCTGATATGCAGGTGGCTCAGTGGTAAAATGCCCCTGCCAGTGTAGGAGACATGAATTTGATCCCTGGGTCAGGAAAATCCCATGGAAAAGAGAAGACAACTCATTCCCGTATTATTCCCTAGAAAATCCTATGGACAGAGGAGGCTAGAAGGCTACAGTCCATGGGGTTGCAAAGAGTTGGACATGACTGAGCAACTGAACATGCACCCACATATCAACACACTGCCTTCCAGACAGATTGTTCAAATTAACATCCCCATTAGTTCAGTTCAGTTCAGTTCAGTCGCTCAGTCGTGTCCGACTCTTTGCGACCCCATGAATCGCAGCATGCCAGGCCTCCCTGTCCATCACCATCTCCCAGAGTTCACTCAGACTCACGTCCATTGAGTCCATGATGCCATCCAGCCATCTCATCCTCGGTCGTCCCCTTCTCCTCCTGCCCCCAATCCCTCCCAGCATCAGAGTCTTTTCCAATGAGTCAACCCTTCGCATGAGGTGGCCAAAGTACTGGAGTTTCAGCTTTAGCATCATTCCTTCCAAAGAAATCCCAGGGTTGATCTCCTTCAGAATGGACTGGTTGGATCTCCTTGCAGTCCAAGGGACTCTCAAGAGTCTTCTCCAACACCACAGTTCAAAAGCATCGATTCTTCGGCACTCAGCTTTCTTCACAGTCCAACTTTCACATCCATACATGACCACAGGAAAAACCATAGCCTTGACTAGGCGGACCTTAGTCGGCAAAGTAATGTCTCTGCTTTTGAATATACTATCCAGGTTGGTCATAACTTTTCTTCCAAGGAGTAAGCGTCTTTTAATTTCATGGCTGCAGTCACCATCTGCAGTGATTTTGGAGCCCAAAAAAATAAAGTCTGACACTGTTTCCACTGTTTCCCCATCTATTTCCCATGAAGTGATGGGACCGGATGCCATGATCTTCGTTTTCTGAATGTTGAGCTTTAAGCCAACTTTTTCGCTCTCCTCCTTCACTTTCATCAAGAGGCTTTTTAGCTCCTCCTCACTTTCTGCCATAAGGGTGGTGTCATCAGCATATCTGAGGTTATTGATATTTCTCCCGGCAATCTTGATTCCAGCTTGTGTTTCTTCCAGTCCAGCGTTTCTCATGATGTACTCTGCATATAAGTTAAATAAGCAGGGAGACAATATACAGCCTTGACGTACTCCTTTTCCTATTTGGAACCAGTCTGTTGTTCCATGTCCAGTTCTAACTGTTGCTTCCTGACCTGCATACAGATTTCTCAAGAGGCAGGTTAGGTGGTCTGGTATTCCCATCTCTTTCAGAATTTTCCACAGTTTATTGTGATCCACACAGTCAAAGGCTTTGGCATAGTCAATAAAGCAGAAATAGATGTTTTTCTGGAACTCTCTTGCTTTTTCCATGATCCAGCGGATGTTGGCAATTTGATCTCTGGTTCCTCTGCCTGTTCTAAAACCAGCTTGAACATCAGGGAGTTCACGGTTCACATATTGCTGAAGCCTGGCTTGGAGAATTTTGAGCATTACTTTACTAGCGTGTGAGATGAGTGCAATTGTGCGGTAGTTTGAGCATTCTTTGGCATTGCCTTTCTTTGGAATTGGAATGAAAACTGACCTTTTCCAGTCCTGTGGCCACTGCTGAGTTTTCCAAATTTGCTGGCATATTGAGTGCAGCACTTTCACAGCATCATCTTCCAGGATTTGAAACAGCTCAACGGGAATTCCATCACCTCCACTAGCTTTGTTCTTAGTGATGCTTTCTAAGGCCCACTTGACTTCACATTCCAAGATGTCTGGCTCTAGATTAGTGATCACATCCTCATGATTATCTGGGTCGTGAAGATCTTTTCTGTACAGTTCTTCTGTGTATTCTTGCCACCTCTTCTTAATATCTTCTGCTTCTGTTAGGTCCATACCATTTCTATCCTTTATCGAGCCCATCTTTGCATGAAATGTTCCCTTGGTATCTCCAATTCTCTTGAAGAGATCTCTAGTCTTTCCCATTCTGTTGTTTTCCTCTATCTCTTTGCATTGATTGCTGAAGAAGGCTTTCTTATCTCTTCTTGCTATTCTTTGGAACTCTGCATTCAGATGCTTATATCTTTTCTTTTCTCCTTTGCTTTTCGCCTCTCTTCTTTTCAGTGCTATTTGTAAGGCTTCTCCAGACAGCCATTTTGCTTTTTTGCATTTCTTTTCCATGGGGATGGTCTTGATCCCTGTCTCCTGTACAATGTCACGAACCTCATTCCATAGTTCATCAGGAACTCTATCTATCAGATATAGGCCCTTAAGTCTATTTCTCACTTCCACTGTATAATCAGAAGGGATTTGATTTAGGTCATACCTGAATGGTCTAGCGGTTTTCCCTACTTTCTTCAATTGTCTGAATTTGGTAATAAGGAGTTCATGATCTGAGCCACACTCAGCTCCTGGTCTTGTTTTTGTTGACTGTATAGAGCTTCTCCATCTTTGGCTGCAAAGAATATAATCAATCTGATTTCGGTGTTGACCATCTGGTGATGTCCATGTGTAGAGTCTTCTCTTGTGTTGCTGGAAGAGGGTGTTTGCTATGACCAGTGCATTTTCTTGGCAAAACTCAGGTGTTAGTCATTCAGTCATGATCAGTAGTGTGTAAGAATGCCTATTTCTCTAAGTATTAACAATCCTTTTAGGCTTTGCCTGTATAAGAGAAAAAATACCTCAGTGTTTTAATTTTCATGTATTTGGTTATTAGTAAGTTCTAAGATTTTCTTATGATTTTATGTGTATTTCTATTTTAAGTAATTTTAAGCATTGATCACTTTTCTATTGCTGTGATCCCTTCTTTATATTTTTTAAGTGTTTGATATAAACATTGCCTCCATTGTTTAAAAACAACATTCCTATTTTCTCTTTGTCAGCTATATCTGAATATTAAAGCTTGTTCATTTATTTTTATTCAGATGTTCTGAATTCTATATGGACAAAAGATAGCTCTTTATATTTTGTGATTTGAGGGGCATAATTAGAAATAGAATTTACCAAGGGTGTAAGAACACTCAAGCATGCTTTCTTTTTCTACTTATCTATTAATTCTTTTACGGTGAGATTTGACACAGCCACCTGTACGTTTCTTTTGAGGTTAGTAAAAAGTGTTTGTTGATATTATCTCTTAATCCATAGAAGAACTTCTTTTCTTCTCAAAGCACCAAGGATTCAGCAAAGGTGCTTTAGAATAAGAATAAAGGGAAAGAAAAAACAAAGAGCTGGACTCTGTTCTCTCAGACACCCTTTCAGTAGCAAGAGCTCTGTTTGTACTTTGGGCATTTTTAAAAATATAATTCTATATGAAGAGTTGCTTTACTAAAAATTTTTAAAGTTAAAAACTATTCTTCAAAGAATGATTCACAATAAAATCTTTACATTGAAACATAAATCTTTCCTGATATATGGGCTCTTTGCAAAGGCTTTTTTGGGGGCATTTTAAAATAGATTTTATTTTGGAGAGCAGTTTTAATTCATAACAAAATTGAGTAGAAAGAAGAGAAAGTTTCCATGTACCCCTGCTACTACACATGCATAGCCTCCCCTATTATCAACATCTTCCACTTGAATGATGCCTTTGTTATGACTAATGAACCTGCACTGACACACTGTCATCACCCAAAGTACATACTTTACATTATGGTTCACTCTTGGTATTGCACGTTGTATGTACTCACTCAGTCATGTCTGACTCTGTGATCCTATGGACTGGGCTACAGACTCCTCTGTCCATGGTATTTTTCCAGGGAAGAATACTGGAGTGGGTTGTCATTTGATCCTCTAGGGATCTTCGAACCCATGTTATCTGAGTCTCCTGCATAGCAGGAGGACTCTTTACCACTGTGCCATTGGGGAAAGCCCTGTATATCCTATGAATCTTTGATAAATGTAGATTAAGGTTTGACAAATGTATATTAACATGTATCTCCCTTTGTAGTATCATACAGTTTTCCTGCCCTAAAACTTTGTGTTTTGTCTATTTATTTCTCTCTATAAAGAGGCTGAGTGCCAAAGAATTGATGCCTTCAAATTGTGGTACTGGAGAAGATGCTTAAGAGTCTCTTGGACAGCAAGATCAAACCAGTCAATCTTAAAGGAAATCAACCCTGAATATTTATTGGAAGGATTGATGCTGAAGCTGGAGCTTCAATACTTTGGCCACCTTATGCGAAGAGCCGGCTTGTTGAAATAGACCTTGAGGTGGGAAAGACTGAAGGCAAAAGGAGAAGAGAGTGACAGAAATCATTATTAGCATCACTGACTCAATGGACATGAATCTGAGCAAACTCTGGGAAATTGTGAAGGACAGGGAACGCTGGCATGCTGCAGTCCATGGGATCACAAAGAACTGAGCATGACTTAGTGACTGAATAATAACAACACAAAAATAAATGAGCTTCTAAAATGTTAGAAACATATTTTTAATCATCATAAAATGGAAAATCTATACAAATATATATATGCTTTCTTGGTGGCTCATCTGTAAAGGATCTGTGTGTCAATGCAGGAGATGGGAGTTCTTTCCCTGGGTCTGGAAGATCCCCTGGAGAAGAAAATGGCAACCCATTCCAGTGTTCTTGCCTGGAGAATCCCATGGACAGAAAAGCATGGTAGGCTACAGCCCATGAGGTCTCAAAGAGTCAGACATGACTTAGTGACTAAACAACAACAAATATATATACGTGTGTGTGTGTGTGCTAAGTTGCTTCAGATGTGTCCAACTCAGCAACTCTATGGACCATAGCCTACCAGGCTCCTCTGTCCATGGGATCCTCCAGGCAAGAATGCTGGAGTGGATTGCCATGCCTTCCTCCAGGGATATCTATCAATATTTATTGACCTTAGTTTTCATTCAACACTATGTTTTTACTAATGTATGGCATTTCAATACATATCCCTTCTCTTTTCTTATGTATTCCTCTAGTGACAGAGTGACAGACAACTGTGGTGCCCCCAAGTCTTCAGTAATATAAGCAACAATATAGTGAGCATCCTTGAGCTTCTTCCTTCATAGACAATGCCATCATTCTTCTGGGATATATGCTCCAAGTGATGCTGCAGGCCTATAGAGCATAATGGCTGGGTTTTAATTTCAGTAGACATACTGCTTTTAGGAATAGCTACAACACTCAATAGCACTCTATACACATCCCTGACTCTCCACATCCATGCAAACACTTGGTATTTTACTATTTTCTAATGTTCGCAATAGGGGTTTTTACTTTCATGGTTTTTCTCTTTATACTGAGTTTTTCACAGACTTTTTACCCACACAGATTTCTTTCTTTCTTTTTTTTTTGTTGTTAACTGCTAATGCATATCTTTTGCTCATTTTTGTATCAGATATTGGTGTTTTCCTTGAAGGAGTTTCCTGTGCATTTCTACATAAGTCTCTTATTGGTTGTAGAAATTATAGCATCTTTTCCAGTGAGCCATACATCTGATAATTTCTCTGAGGAATACTTTGGGCACTTTTTGGAGGGGAGAGTGCCACATGGCTTGTGGGGTCTTAGTTTCCTGACCAGGGATTGAACCCGTGCCCATGGCAGTGAAAGTGCCAAGTCCTAACCACTGGACCACCAGGGAATACCAGAGGGATACTTTTTTGAGTAGAAAATTTCAGTTTGGTAGAGTCAAAAATTTGTTTTTGGTTATAATTTATCAGGCTGCTAAGGAATCTTTTTCATGCCTAAGACACAAAAGTTTACTACATTATTCTGGTACCATTGACACCTGCAAGTCACCTTTGTACATCAGGTGTATAAAATTAGTTTCTTTAACACTGTCTATTAAGCCAGGAGGCAGCAATTTTTTGCAAAGTGCCAGAAAGTAAATATCTTGATTTTTGAGACAAAATGATCCTCAACTCTAATGTGGTAGCATCAGTGAAAGTGAAAGTGAAGTCGCTCAGTCGTGTCCTACTCTTCGCGACTCCGTGGACTGTAGCCCACCAGGCTCCTCCGTCCATGGGATTCTCCAGGCAAGAGTACTGGAATGGGTTGCCATTTCCTTTTCCAAGGGATCTTCCCGACCCAGGGATTGAACCCAGGTCTCCCACATTGCAAGCAGACGCTTTAACCTCTGAGCCACCAGGGAAGCCCGTGGTAGCATCAAGGCAGCCATAAATAATATATAAATAAAAGGGAGTAGCTGAGTTCCAATAAAAACATTTTTTGCAAAATCAGGCAAAGGGCTAGATTTGTAGTATGGGCTATAATTTGCATGTAGACCCTAAATTAAATAATACTCTCTTTGCTCATTTGATTTGTGGTGCCACATATATTTATAAAGCAAGTTCCCAAAACCACTCAACTTTCATTCTCCTACCAGAAGCCATTTGCACATACCTGTTCTGTGCCCTCTTTATCTATTCACCATTTACTTCTGTCTCCTTCAAATGGCTTAAATATTGCTTCCTCAGGAGGCCTTTCTACTGCAACCAAGAAGATTAGAGGGTCCCCAGAGTGAGAGAACCAGGCCTGGTTTTCTTAATATAAGTGAAGCCATTTTGGACCTAAGCCATTATGTGATCTAAGCCTGGCCACAATGCTTGTCCTTGAACAGGCCTCTGTAATTACTCATCTTATGGGGACAAAAGAATGCAGAAACAAAGGACTATTATCAGACAAGAGAAGTAACAATAGTAAAGACAATATATTAGTTTTAAAGAGTCCTGGTTCTGTTTCAATGATAAAGATCAGCCTGAAGGGCTCAACTACCAGATCAATTGGAAACTAAAGAATGCTGAGGTGGCTTAGTGGTAAGGAATCTGCCTGGCAATCAGGAGACATGGGCTTGACCCCTAGATTGGGCAGATACCCTGGGGAAGGATGTGTTGATGACCTCAGCCTCTTTACGATATGTATGTGCCCTTTTAGCTTAAAACTTCCCCAATTTTGCTATTTTGGGTGACACTGACTCAGGAAAGATTCTTGGTATTCTCTGACTCTGTGCGACCCCATAGATGGCAGCCCACCAGGCTCCTCTGTCCATGGGATTCTCCAGGCAAGAATACTCGAGTGGGTTGCCATTTCCTTCTCCAGGGAATCTTCCCGACTCAGGGATTGAACCCAGGTCTCCTGTATTACAGGCAGACACTTTAACCTCTGAGCCACCAGGGAAGGATAGACTTACTTGATGCAAGCCATAAATCTTTCCTTCTCTAGTTCTTTGGCTGAGTTGTGTCTTTTGTCTCAAGAGACCAAGAGGTGAACCTAGTTTTCAGGTGACACTGTATAACATAGAATCCTTTCTTACATGCTTTATGGAATGATATTCCTTTACTTTGAATACACTATATAATTACACAGTTGTAGTAATGTGATGTCTTTCTCTCCAACTAGGTTGTTAATTCCCTGAAACTGGGAGCCATGTCTGTTTTAATTGGTCATTTTATTTCTAGTGTCTGTTACAGCAACTGTTCAATAATGTTCATTCAATAGATTTTTGTTGAAAGAACTAGTGAATCCTGTGTCAAAAAAGATTCTGAGAAAACTGGGTCAATTTTATGACCAATTCAAGTCTCAAATAATTCCTACTGCATATCTCAGGTTATTCTCAGATTTTCAAATGTAGCCAATGATAAAATCTTATTCTCTTCCTTCAACATTTTTGATACTCTGGTTTCACCATGCCTGCTGCAATTTAATCTCCTTTACAACTTTATTCTAAAGAAGAACTAGGTCTGCTTAAAACTCAAGTATGATTTGAAATTATACCTATACAGGTTTATGCAGGGGAAAAATGTCACATGGAGTGGGACATCAGGCAAAAATATTCATGATTGTTCTATTTGATGCTGGAGAATTTTAAGTTTTAGAAAGGGAGCACATTTAAAGAAAAATAAATCATTTTACATTTTAAAACACTGAGAAGAAGTGTTCAGTGATAATGGTTGAGTAATTCTCAAACTCTTTGCCTTCAAATAACACAGATACACTTAAACCTATAAGCAAGAAAATGTTACATCAGTTGCTCATATTTATAAGTAGGATGTAGAGTGGGAGGAAAAGTTGCTCCTTTTCCAAATACAAATTTTTGGAAAAGCCAAAGCCAATATCATATTCAACATATGATGCTGTCTGTAATAGCAACATTTTCATAGTTTATAGTAATTACTTTACTGGGAATGTCAAATCATTCTACTGTGTCCTCCATTATTTTCTTAAAATTTTTTGCTGTATAAGGCCTAGATGTTTTCTATTTCTTTCTTTCTCCCCCCGCCGCCAACTCCTTGTAGACTCCTCTTATCCTAAATTTACCTATCAATAACCTAATGTGTCACCATAAGTGAAGCAGAAACACCAACATTTAAACACTTGAAACCTTTGATATCTTCTTGTCTTGTTTTTTTTTTTTTTTTCCACCAACTGTTGAAAAATAGAATATATTCCTTGGCCACATTGACCCGCTGAACTATTAAGGATTATATATATATCTGTTTCAAAGACTTCATTCCCTTTCAAAGAATACTAGTAGTCACCAAATCTCCAAAATAATAGTATGACCTGAAAACTTTAAGCATCACAAAATTGAAATTAACCTATCCTCAAATATTATAGAATTGTTTATTTAATTTACAGTGTGAGCTGAGGTTTGGAAAGATTTTAAGAGATTTCCTTTTAAGAAGAGCTGAACTAGATAAGGTTTTTCACAGCATCATCCTTCAGGATTTGAAATAACTCAACTAGAATTCCATCACCTCCACTAGCTTGGTTCGTAGTGATGCTTTCTAAGGCCCACTTGACTTCACATTCCAGGACGTCTGGCTCTAGGTGAGTGATCACATCATCATGATTATCTGGATCATGGAGGTCTTTTTTGTACAGTTTTTCTGTGTATTCTTGCCACATTTTCTTNACAGAATTTACCCAAACTCATGTCCTTTGAGTCGATGATGCCATTCAACCATCTCATCCTCTGTCGTTCTCTTCTCCCACCTTCAATCTTTCCCAGCCTCAGGATCTTTTCAAATGAGTCAGCTCTTCACATCAGGTGGCCAAAGTACTGGAGTTTCAGCTTAAGCATCAGTCCTTCCAATGAACAGTCAGGACTGATTTCCCTTAGGAAGGACTGGTTGGACCTCCTTGCAGCCCAAGGGACTCTCAAGAGTCTTCTCCAACATCACAGTTCAAAAGCACCAATTCTTCGGTGCTCAGCTTTCTTCACAGTCCAACTCTCACATCCATACATGACCACTGGAAAAACCATAGCCTTGACTAGATGGTTTTTTGTTGGCAAAGTAATGTCTCTGCTTTTTATTATGCTGTCTAGGTTGGTCATAACTTTTCTTCTAAGGAGTAAGTGTCCTTTTATTTCATGGCTGCAGTCACCATCTGCAGTGATTTGGGAACTCCTAAAAATAAAGTCTGTCACGGTTTCCCCATCTATTGGCCATGAAGTAATGGGACTAGATGCCATGATCTTAGTTTTGTGAATGTTGAACTTAAGCCAACTTTTTCACTCACCTCTCTCACTTTGATCAAGAGGCTCTTTAGTTCTTCTTTGTTTCTGCTATAAGAGTGGTGTCATCTGCATATCTGAGGTNTCTATTGGCCATGAAGTAATGGGACTAGATGCCATGATCTTAGTTTTGTGAATGTTGAACTTAAGCCAACTTTTTCACTCACCTCTCTCACTTTGATCAAGAGGCTCTTTAGTTCTTCTTTGTTTCTGCTATAAGAGTGGTGTCATCTGCATATCTGAGGTTATTGATATTTCTCCTGGCAGTCTCGATTCCAGCTTGTTCTTCATCCAGCCCAGCGTTTCTCATGATGTACTCTGCATATAAGTGAAAAAAGCAGGGTGACAATACACATCCTTGACATACTTCTTTTCCTATTTGGAACCAGTCTGTTGTTCTATGTCCAGTTCTAACTGTTGCTTCTTGACCTGCATACAGATTTCTCAAGACACAAGTAAGGTGGTCTAGTATTCCCATCTCTTGAATAATTTTCCA
>SJYX01000906.1:419810-458138 GCA_006410675.1 Oreotragus oreotragus
ATTGTGATCCACACAGTCAAAGGCTTTGGCATAGTCAATAAAGCAGAAATAGATGTTTTTCTGGAACTCTCTTGCTTTTTCCATGATCCAGCGGATGTTGGCAATTTGATCTCTGGATCCTCTGCCTTTTCTAAAACCAGCTTGAACATCAGGGAGTTCACAGTTCATGTATTGCTGAAGCCTGGCTTGGAGAATTTTGAACATTACTAGGTTGTGAGATGAGTGCAATTGTGCGGTAGTTTGAGCATTCTTTGGCATTGCCTTTCTTTGGGATTGGAATGAAAACTGACCTTTTCCAGTCCTGTGGCCACTGTTGACTTTTCCAGATTTGCTGGCATATTGAGTGCAGCACTTTCACAGCATCATCTTTCAGGATTTGAAATAGCTCAACTGGAATTCCATCACCTCCCACTAGCTTTGTTAGTAGTGATGCTTTCTAAGGCCCACTTGACTTCACATTATACTTTATATGTCTACATAAAACTGGTTATTGTGATGTGATCGTAGTATATTCTGAGTTATGTGTTGTGTATGTGTGTGTGCATGTGCTCAGTTGTGTCCTATTTTTTGAGACCCCATTGACTGTAGTCTACCAGGCTCCTTTGTCCATGGAACTTTCCAGGGAGAAATACTGGAGTAGATTGCAGTTTCTTTTTCCAGGGCATCTTCCTGACCCTGGGATAGAAACTATATCTACTGCATCTCCTGCATGGCAGGAGAATTCTTTACCACCCTTCTGCCTGGTACATGTGAGTTATGTGTTGTATTTATATATGTATATAAAAATTATATATATTAGTATATATAAATTATATATATATGTAACTTATAACCAGGTTAATTGCTTAATCCTTACTATCCTCTGAATTAAGCTGGAAAATATATTTTGACTGGTTTTCCACAAGTATTTTAGACATTAAGTTGCCCTTTATCAGATGGTTGGTTTGGATTTAACTATATATTTTTTGTTGGTCCTGGGACCAATCTAGCACTAGATTTCTTTACTGGTAACTGACTAAATAGTCTCAGAATTGGATACTTCAGTATCTTTACAGAGTCTTCATTTTGTCATTTTGTCAAGGCGGGTTTTTCCTCCTGCAGAACATCGAATAGTCAAAGATATTAAATTGACCTTTAAACTAATGGATTTTCTGTACATATTCAGTCTTAATTTGATACCTATAAATAATACTAGGTAGGACTTCTGCCTATAATACTCCAAGAGTTAAGACAGCAGAAGGATTTAGGAAGAACATTTTGGGATTTTTTTGCAATCAGTTAATTTATCATTTAAAATTATGGTAAATGATAATGTGTGCATATTTTCCACTTGAACATTCAATTGTAAGTTTCTTCTTAACACTACTATATTTTTATTGTTTTTATATGGAATGACATTCCTAAAACAAAAAGAGAAAGACCTTCAAAAAATATAGTAACATATATATGTGTATGTATGTGTAGACATATATGCATAAAATATGAGTATTTCATGCTTTACTAATAGGTTATATTTCCAAGGTCCATTTAAAGATCAGTCACTTGGAAATGAAACATATTTTCCCATAGACCCATATGTTTAGCAGAGTGGTTAGGTTTACAGATCATTTTAAAAACTCAGTTTCATTTATAATGCAGTTGAATGAAATTACTGATTGTCCAAATCCTAAATACTGATATGACTGAGACACATTGTATAGAAGAAGTAAAGTAGTGATACTTTAATGTAGTAAATTATCATTGTAATTAGTATACTAGTTAACTGTGATTTTATATTGCCTTTGAATTTTATAGGCATAGCAATTTAAGAAATATTTTTACTGGAAATTTCCCATTTCTTTTTCTGAATGCTTCTCTCACTTTATTTCTCCCAAGTCCTTAGGTATTTGTCTGCCTTGAGGGTTTCAGCAGCATCAAACAAACCCATTAGGGAGATCTTAGCTGAGGAGGTTGTAGTATAGTGGTGAGAAGAGGACAAATCTATTAATTTTAGCCTTAATAGTTCTACTTTTCATAGTGTACTTAGAAAAGCATTCATAATCCAAGTTTATATAATTCCTGACTTATTTTAAAAATTTTTTAAATTTCATTTTTAACTTTTTCATATTGGTGTATAGCCAATTAGCAATGTTTTAACAGTTTCAGGTAAACAGCAAAGAGACTCAGCCATATATATATATGCACATGTGTATCATTCTCCCCCAAACTCCCCTCACATCCAGTCTGCCACATAACAGTTGAGCAGAATTCCATGTGCTATACAGTAAGTCCTTGTTGGTTATCCATTTTAAATACAACAGTGTGTACATGTCCAGGCTTCCCTGGTAGCTCTGGGGTAAAGGATCTGCCTACAGTGCAGGAGACCCAGGTTTGATCCCTGGGTTGGGAAGATCTCATGAGGAGAAAATGACAATCCACTCCAGTACTCTTGCCTGGAAAATTCCATGGACAGAGGAGTCTGGTGGGCTATAGTCCATGGGGTCACAAGAATCGGGCACAACCTAGCTACTAAACCACCACTGTACATGTCCATCCCAAATTCCCTAACTACTCTTTTCCCCTATACTTCCTCCCAGCAACCATAAGTTCATTCTCTATGAGTCTTTTTCTGTCTTGTAAGTAGCTTCATTTGTATCATTTCTTTTCAGATTCCACATGTAAAGAATGTCATACAATATTTGTCCTCTGTCTGGCATACTTCAATATGACAGTCTCTACTGACCTAGTTTTTCTTTTTATCATAGTACTATTAAGAGCACATTTTTTACTTTATTTTTTAATTCATCAGGGATTAATTTTATTAGACACTGTAATAAGCTATATAATGTCATTTATTAAAATTCTATTACTTTTCTAAGTGATTTGGGATATTTCTTTTATTGTATATTTAATACATGTCCTTGGGCATGTTTCTGAATTTTCTATCTATTTACATTGATGTTTATGTCAGTATCATACTGCTTTAATTACTATATCTTTGGAATGTAAGTTAATATTTTATACAACTAGGCTCTCGAATTATCCTTCCAATAATGTTCGTGCAATTCTTATATTTTCTGTTATTATTCTCCAAATTTACTTAAAAAACATTTTGCAAAATTCTGAAGAAAATTCCCTTTGGCATATTAGATGACTTATACAAATTTATAGATTACCTCTGGGGAATGTATCTCTTCATGTTATTAAGCCTTTTAATCTAGGACCATAATAAGACTCTACATATATCTGAGCCTTTATGTACTCTCTTAGTGAAGCTTTTAATTGTCTATGTTTAAATCAATATTGAAGTTATTTATTTTTCTCTCTGTAAGTTACACTTTCAATTGCTATTGTGAAAAGTTTTCTTTCTCTCTGACAGATTCCAAATTGTCATTGAGCAGTTAGCTCTTGGATTATTTTTATGACTGTCGCTTTTACTTAATATGTTTTAGCTTGTAATATTTCAATTGATTCAGCTGACTATTTTCGACTTTCCAAGTAAAAAGCGTACAATGTATAAGTATAGTACTAGATTTGTCTCTTCCTTTTAATTATAGCTATAAAGTGATTATATTTTAGAGCAATTAACTAGAATATATGTGTTTAATAGCAGAAGTTAACAATTAAAAAATTATGCTGTCTATCGTTTTATGATAGTCTTTATCATGTGAAAGAAGTATTTTTGATTTCTGATTTTGGAATAGTTTTGAAAAGAAATATTGTTCACCTTCTAATAAAGACTACATCACTTTTTTCATTTTGAGTAAATACCCCTAAATTCCTGGAATAAAACCTCCTTAGTTATGCTATTCATATAATATACTGCTCAGTTTGACTTGCTAATGGTTTATAGAAAGATTTTCTAACTTCATCATAAGTATAATTATGATTAATTTATGTTCTTTGAATGGTATATTGCCTATTTTTGGCAAGAGGAGTTTGAAAGTACATTAAACATCCAGGAAAGACTCCATCTTTTCATATGATCTGGAACAATTAAAATAACATAATAAATTATCAGAATATTAAAGTTTGGTACAACTCAGTAACATGGGCATGCTCCATTGTAGGGCATTTATAATCAAATTGGTTTTAAATTATGTCCAGAGACCAAATGCTATTTAACAAAATTTGTAGAATAATTCCAAGATAGCTAACTATAAAGCAATTTAAGTTGAAAGCCAGGGCATCTTGTGTCATTCTTATCCGAGTTCTGCCACTATCCACGTGTTTTTGGTCAAGTCACTTTGCTGCTCTGGACTTGAAATTATTAATATATTTGGAAAGTAAGGTAGAAATTGATGACATCTAAAAATATATTTGTTATGTTATTTTACAAAACATTTAATTTTCTCAGTGTCTTAACTATATTTAATTATTTGCAGTCCACTTCAAATTTCACATAACTGCATTGCAAAGGCTTAGAAAAATATTCTAGGTTTTTGAGGAATGAGAGCATATTTGCATAAGACACAAGTGGTATGCTGGATACTACTGAAATTTCTCTCCTTACAGATGGTCAAATGAAAATGTATGGGATTCACTGGGAGATGGTATACGTGCCCTTAGGTCTACTCTGAAAAAAACAAAGACCAAACAGTTTTATGCCCCTCCAGCTGACCTTTCATAATCCAATACTTATTTTACTCTTTTATGGTCACATTTTAATTTACCATAGTTGATGATGAAGTGAAAAAGGATGTTTTATGAGTCTCGTTTTATTCTTACACATGCATAATAGTATCTACAGAATGTGAGCTCTTGATTCACATTTTATCCATCACTTATTTTATCTCCACAGATGTATGCACAATTGTTCTTTTAGGACTCTGTTCAGCCCACAGATGTCTTCACAGCTGCTCTCTGTTCCAAAGGGGAATTTTCTTTTTTTACTCAGAAGCAGTCGTGTACGGTTTTTTTGTTATTTTGTTTTGCGTTCATTTTATTTTTATTTAAAACACTGTAAAGATTTTTTTTTCCCTCCATTGGAGGAAAAAGAAAAAGATCCTACCTGAAAGATGGTCTTGAGAACTGAATCAAAAATGATCTGAAAATAAAGCACACTATCTGTATTTCTGCTCATTCTTTGAATCTCACTAAATGTTTTGTATACTGGAGGCCCATGAGCTGTAATCACCCAGGAGTGGATTCTCCCACCTCCTGTTTCTGTGAGTTGGTATGCTGACACAGATAAAAACTGTCATGATTCATTCAGGACAGAAAGAAAAAAAAATCAATCAAATAAATGCCTAGTTTAGGCAAAATTGCCAATTTGAGAACAGCTTGAGGCTTAGGGGAAACAAATGATTCAAATTGCTGCCTCTATTTTCTGTATCCACTAGACTTCTGAGAGTTCTGATTTTCTTTGTGTGGTAGGATGACCACATAATTCAATTAACTGAACCTGAGTTATGGCAGTTATGTTTTTCACTTTATTCCTCTAGAAACCTCTAAATATTTATATTTGTATAAGGAAGACCTTTTCTACAACCTTCATCCATATACAACATTTAGTGTCACTGAATAGTCAAACAATGAGTGGCCTTACAGAGAACTAAGGTCATCTTCCCCTCTCATAGATGACACACTGACAACCAGGATGCTAATCTGACTTACATGAAAACACAGAGCTGGTCTGATGCTCTGGAAGAACTGTTTGCCCAGTAAATTGATAAATAGGTCGCCAGCCCTTTATTCATTGCCCTTCATTGACTTAAGTTCATCAGAGGTTAAAATTGCTCAAGATCTCAGATGTTAGATCCTTAAAAGAATAAGGACTTGCTATGTATATGGTTTTGTATTCATTTGTTTATGTTTTTGTTTTGAGGTGAGATGGTCAAAACATTTGTGTAAAGCAAGTGCTTATATGTTGAAAGAGTCTACTTCTTTATGGGATGAATGTAATAATGAATTTTTGAAGGTTTTTATAATTCAAAGTCATAAGTAAAATGCATTTAAAAATCTAAAAATGAAACTTATATACCATTGTTTTTAAGGTATATAAATACTTTCAACATTTCACTTATCTGTTGTGATAGAGGTAGCAAAATACAAGTCATCCAGATTCCAGCTCTGTAGGAAAGAGCTTACGCCTCAGTGTCTAAAGGTGGTATTTATATATCATGGCAAGAGGCACTATTGAAATGTTGGGGATAAGTTAGAAATATACTTTTATTATTATTGTGAATAATAAATAATAAATACAAAGATCTGTAAATACAGATATTCTTAATTTAGATCATTCTGGTATTGTCAAATACTGAGAACTCAGGCACCAGACTTATCAATGGTTCATTCAGGAACTATTACACCTGGTATTTAACCTACAAATTTGTTAGTAGACTTGGACTTTGTGTGGTGCAATTTAAAATATTCAGTAATTTAAATATTATATCCAATCCCATCATATGCTAAGAAAGTTATTGACATTACTTCTGTTTCTTGGTTTGTTTGTTTTTTTGACAGTAAAGTAGGATGCATTGATGGGCATGACTAAGAAGGGGATAGTGCCAAGGCTCTCATGAGTCCTGAGGGCCATGATTAGGGGTATATCTGACCCGCAACCATCCAGTATGGACTGTTTCTCTGCCACCATGTTTTCAAATTCACCCACATTAAACTTGGTGAATCCCCATTTCTTGGAGATGTGGACCTTCCGGTGGCCAGGAAACTTGAAGTTGGCCCCGGAGGACCTCAGTCACATGCTCCTTGTTCTGCAGCTTGGTATGGATGAAATTTATGATTTGGTCAGTATGGACCTTGGCCACTGTGCCCTGGGGCTTTCTAAAGGTACCACACATACTTGTTGGAGCCTCAGTTGGGGACAGCTGATTAGTCATGAGTGTCCACTGGAAAGAGTTGTCTTTCAAGGTCCCTTGGGGCAACCTGTACAGGCAGCAGGCTGCCTACACTACCAAGGAGGCTGCTGTTTGCAACCACTGCACACTGAGCCTGCTTGGGGAAAAGAGCACAGTTGGCTCAACTAGCTATAAGTCTTGTTTGTTTTTTGTTGTCAAAATATTGTCTCACTTGGTTGAGTTTCCTCATCTTAAATGACTTGGTTATAAAGACCTGTGTCTCTTCCTTAGTAATTCTGCATAGCTCGTTTTAAGATAGAGACTTCCACAGATATGAAAGTATAATTTTATAAATGGATCTATCTTGAGGATGTGCTGAGAAAAATGAACTGATACAATGTTTTTACACTTTTAATCAGACATCAGAATTACATGGTACCTTCAAAAGGTAGCATGAAACAATTTGCAATAGCTATTACTAGGCATGCTCTTTCACCAAGATTATTAACAAAGCAGTTTTGCTAGGAAGCATTTGTGTAACATACCATATGCCAAAAACTATTGTTGATTTAAAATATGAGGGCTGAGTTTTTGAAAAGGAGGTTTTGGTGTGCATAAAGTTACACATGTAATTGCATTTTCCCCATAATTACCTAGTCATGCTACAGACTGTCAACCGTAGAACTCATTTGCTTATTTTTTTAAAGATTTGCTTTGCTTGCAAAGATTTAGTTTAATGACATATTTTTCTTCCTTCCTTCTTTTTAAACAAACCAAAGAAGTTTGTAACTATACTGCTTTGCTTCATGTTTTATAAAATTCTGGGCCAACAAAGTTTCTCCTTGCCACTTTATTCCTCAGAAGGGTCCCCATTTCCATCAAATATTCTCCTTAATTAAACAGTCAAATTTATAAAATGCTTTGAGAAATGACAGAATAATAAGTCATCAACTGACAGTTGGTAGTTGTTTTATATACATAATGTATATTGCATTTGTAATGTTACTTATATAAAATAAATTATAGGTGCCTATAATACAAATATATCAACATATGCTCAAAATATAAAGAAGCTATAATAGCAATGAAAGCCTTTATCCAATAGTACCTTCTTATATTAAAATATGAAGAAAGTGCAATAAAATATTGGCTAATTCTGTGAAGGTATGATTTTGTAAATTAGGATATTACATTGTTCTTCAGTCTTGCTTGCTATAGGATCATTAAAAGTTGAAGACATTTGAGCATTTCCATGACTTTTTTTTTTTTTTTCTTTTTTTACAAACTCCTCCTTCAACACTACCACTAGCAAAATTTGTAACTTGGATACCAGGTCTTTTTAATGAAGCTTTTGAGTCTTACAAAATATGATTAATCTGATTAGTGATTCAGCCTCCTTTTGTGCTTACATTATCTAACACAAAGAGCCCCCCTACAGGTTAAAGTTTAAATGTGGATTACCAGATAAAGCTAGTCCTGACGAGGTTTCTATGGTGCAAGGAAAAATTGGATTTGCTTTTCACCTCATCTCAGGCTCTGTCATCATGGTTTTTGCCCTGTTCCCTTGTTCACAGCAAGGATATTAATTTTGTAGTAAAATCTTTAAGCAATTATGCAGATAGCTCTGAAAAAGCAACATACACACACAATAAGAGAAGCTTAACTGAAAAATGGACCCCAGATATTCATTAAAAACAGATGGCTACATTGCCAACAGCATAACTTTGGATGTTTGGGCTAAGCTGGTATTAATCTGCCACAACATGAAGAGAAGATGAAACTGCTGGTTACAAACTATGTATTGCTTCTACTTTTTGCTTGCAAAAGAATACAATGATGATTTATGGCTGGCTTTTAGATAAATATCCCTTTCCCAAATTTCTTACTCAAAAGTGAAGTAATATTTTAATAATCTTAGCTCTCACTGAACCTTCATGCTCATTTACAAGGAACCAATAAAATACAAAGTTTCATATCATTTAAATTTTTTTCTTGTTCTAAAATTTCTTTGGATATAGACAAAAATATTCTACTTAAAATTTGATATTAGGTAAATTTCCTTTTAAATCTACTGAGAATGGGAAATAGGTCTAATCATATTTCACAGTCAATACAAATATGATTTTGGCTATTTATTTGAGTTATATATATATTTTTTTCAATTTAAACAAAATCAGGAAAAGTAGGGCAGAAAAATGTTTGGCCAAGTCTTCCAAGTTAATTCATGGGAGATAGAAGGGAATGCTATGCAACTGAAGCAGCACCTATAAGGACAAATAAGGACAAATGCAGAAGGTATATATTTTTTTATTTATGCGTGCATGTGTACTAAGTCACTTCATTTGTGTCTGACTCTTTTCCACCCTATGGACAGTAGGTTATCTGGCTCCTCTGTCCACACGATTCTCCAGGCAAGAATATTGGAGTGGGTTGCCATGTCTTCCTCCAGAAGATCGTCCCAACACAGGGACTGAACCCTTATTTATTTGTATAATTATCAAAACAAAGTAAGTTATTAAAGAATATCATACCTAAAACTAACTATATATATATATATGTAGCAAGTGATAGATTAAGTTCCAATGAATTTCAACCAACTTTTGTTTTGTAGGAGAAATTGAGAAATTCACCTAACTAGAAAAACACTTTCAGGACAGAACTGCCCTCACTATGTACAGACTGAGTCATACTCAGTTGTAACATCATGAAGACAGACATGAATGTTGCATATGATGACCTGTTGAAACATCTTGACATTATTCTGCTTTATCTATGCATGAAGATGAACTGGGCATGAGTGTTTGACAAAGGTTCTTGTTATTATTGAAGGGCTCGTTTTTATCCTTTGTAGTATATTATAAAAAGGAACCTGCAATATAGCACAGAGTGCTCAGCTCGGTGCTCTGTGATGACCTAGAGGGGTTGGGTGGGGAGCAGGTGGGAGAGAGGTCCAAGAGGAAAGAAATATATGTATACATGTAGCTGTCTCACTTTGTTGTACAGCAAAAACTATCACAATGTTATAAAACAATTATACTTCAATTAAAAACACACTTATTATAGAAAAATTTAAAAGATACACTAAAGAAAGTTATAATAATTCCTAATCTGACCACTCTGAGATGACCACCACTAATATTTATATATATATTTTTAAGATATTTTTACTGTGTATTTAAAAAACTTCTTTTTTTGTCCTAATAATCTATATGACTATCAATCCATTGCTTCCATTGTGGCTCAGCTGGTAGAGAATCCACCTGTAATGAGGGAGACCTGGGGCCAATCCCTGGGTTGGGACAATCCCCTGGAAAAGGGAAAGGTTATCCACTCCAATATTTTGGCCTGGAGAATTCCATGGATTATATAGGCCATGGGGTCACAGAAAGTTGGACACAACTGAGCAACTTTCACTTTCAATCTTCTCCTAAACCTCATTTTACTGAATCCATGATATTCTATGCATAGATAATCCAAAATTCATTTCATCAACACTCTATCGATGATAAACAGCCTGAAAATTGCCGTTATTTTAAAATCTCAAAGATCATATATAAGCTAAAATTTGTATAAAACATGTGTTACTAAGTTAATCTTCTTGCATTGCCCCTTCTTCACATATAAATAAAAACTTGTTTAGGTCAAGGTATATTCATGAAAAAAAGCAGATTCAACAGGCCCTTGTGATTAATTCATTTTTAAAAAAGTATATTTACAGTCTGAGTAAAATATCTTGTTGCTAATGGAAGCAATCACATTGTGTTAATAACCCTAAACTATCTTTCCAATGTAGTCTAAGTTCCATCATCCCTGCCCGGTTTTTCATCACACAGGTTACTTGTCATCTCTCCAGCATGACCTGTATTCGTAAATAACAGCAGACTATTGAAGATATAGTTCCTTTTAATAGCCATGAACCTGCACTCCAGTCCCTCGACTAAAGCCCAAACTACCCTGTTGACCCATTATTTCTCCCCACCTATCATAGGCATTTACTACTCCTCTATTTAGCTAAAGGTGCTGATCTCTTTTGGGGGCTCTTTTAATTGAAAAGATTTGCTTATCTCTCTGTCTTGGAGACTGTAAGCAACTTCAGGGCAGGAACTAAGACATTCATTTTTGTGTTTTTTGTACTTGGCGGAGTGCCTGACATCTAACAGGCATTCTATAAATGTTCACCAAAATAAACAATGACTTGAGGACATTTGGATAAGAGGATAAAATTAGAAACAACACAGGTAAGTCCTGACCAGTGTTGCCCAAGGCTCAGCCATCTCTCGTGGCCTCAATGTTATTTTAAGGGATAAGAAGACGAAAATGAACACATGGCCTTGACTGCTTTGTTGCTCCCTTGCATCCTGTGAATGGACCCAACCTGTCTGGACTCACGCAAAAAGGAAACTGTTAGTACCAACTGCATAGGGGAATGAGGGAATGAGGTTAAATTTTGAAGCAGAAAAGAGGCAGAATAGTAATTGAACACGAATTTCACATTTTCTCTGATTGCTGCCCTCTCCTGCCCTTAAGATCACTCTTCTTTGAGCAGAGGCAATGTCGGGGGACATGGCTAAGGAACAACACAGTTATTATTACCTTAAGGCAAATAAGTCCCAGATAACAGAAGGATCTAACTCATGGACCAAGGCTCACTTGTATCACTGAATATTTATTGTGTGACACATCATGTGAGTTGCTGATAATTGTGGTGAGATCAGTGGCTCGCAAACCTCAGCTCCACTTGCCTTGTCAGATGGACCCCCTAAAAGGAACTGGAATGGTCCTATGAAACAGTCTTTCTCAAAAAGAAACAGTCTTCCAGCTCGTTATTGGAAGGAAGAAGAAAGCAACCCAGTAGGTGAGGGCATAGGGTTCCCAGATGGTGCTAGTGGTAAAGAACCTGTCTGCCAATGCAGGAGACATAAGAGATGCCGGTTCGATCCCTGATCCCCTGGAGGAGGAAAAGGCAACTCACTCTAATATTCTTGCCTGGGGAAACCCACGGACAGAGGAACCTGGTGGGCTATGACACATGTATGGTGAGGGAATGGGGCAGAGAGTTGTTTCCTCATTGCTTATGAAGCTGCAATGTGTGATTTTCAAACTCCATCCAAACTAGAACCTATGTAACTATTTATGCACAAAAATCTCCACCTAGAATAATAATCTTATTTATTTATACAAGTATATGTTTTATTGTTTTTCTTTTCAACTAGAAATTAGTCATATCTTTTTGTGTCTCATTTTTAAAAACAGCCTAGTTTAAGCTGGGGAATAGGAATTATGTATCTAGCTATGAGCTTAAACAGCCAAAATCTTCACTGGATATTGACACTTTTCCTTAAATCCTCTTCTCATATCAAGATGATTTTTCTGTGTTGTTATATATCATGACAAGTGTGATTAAATATTTTAGCAATATGATGATTCAACTGGCACATGTATCAAAAGCAATTTCCGTGGTTTGAAAATAACATTAAAAAATCTTTCATTTCAGTAATACCAAATGTTTCTTTGAGGTTAACATCTTGTGACAGGAAATGAACAGAGCACTAAAAAACATGCAACTAGACATCATATGAAAATTTAGTATATTTTCCTATAAGGAAATTTCTTTATGTGGATATTTACTTTAAACTTTTTGGTAGATAAAAAAGTGTTATTTAGAATTCAATAAGAATACCTCTAAAGAAGGTATAGCAAACCAATGATGTATGAAACATTATTTTTAACCGAAATTGCTGCATGAACAGCTTGTGGGTATTTTTAATTCTGAGAATTCAAGTTTGATACCAACAATGTCTGCAGTTAAAGAAGTAATGAGCTATTTAACCCATCTTGAAGGATAGGCCAGATAATTTGCTTCAGTGATTAGGGCCCTGTGCAAATAAAAAAGAATCTACACTCCCAAGTGGAAGGCAAGCAAATAAATCTATTCCATCCAGAGGCCACTAGCAACACTCCATATTCTACTCAGCAGTACCAAACACACCCTCACATCCTCAGCAACTCAATCCTACAATTCAACAAATCAACTGGAAGCACATTTTGTACTGACAGTAGTAAGAGTTTAAATTTATGTAGCAAGAGTATTTATTTCTACTTTTATATTCTTCCTTTATTTGCAGTTTGATCTTTAATAGGTTTGTTCACTTGCTTTGTTGTAAATGAGATTTGATGATGCTCATAGGAAGAAGTACTGGAACTTAAAAGAAATTCATTTCTCATATAGTCTATTTTTCCAAATCAAGGCATTTAGAAAATACTATGAAAAAGTCAAAAAGTATTATGTAAATGCTATTATGATACTTATTTTCATCACAATAATTATTAACGAGCCTAAATTAATTTTTTTAAAACTATAAAGGAAACATTAATGTCTAGATGATGGTGTTAATATACACATATATTCTCATCAAGATAATTTTATGTGCCCAGCCTCATCGCCACCAGAGAAACCATCAGCTGGATTCTCTAAAAGCTACTGGTCTCATTTCATATGGTGTCACCTTAGTATGTTTGGCACAAAGTTTTTGGTGTGGTGTGGCAGAAGAAACTGAAAACCACCACACTTGTTGTAGCCACAGGTACAATCTGGGCAGACAGCTCTCTTCCACAAGACAGACCTCAGAGCTCTGTGCCGTTCACAGCCTGCCTGCAACTCCTAAGTGGGGACTTAATTTCTTCTCTATCTAGTCAGGAGAAAAAACTCATAAAAAGAGAAAAGATATCTTACTTTCATGTCTAGAGAGTAGAAATCTTTAGCACTTTTCAAGAGTAGCTAAATTGAATATCCTCCGAAGATACTAGAGGGAGAGCAATGAAATTACTGGCCTTGAATGCTGTAGGTAAGGTTGGATTTGGCTAATGAATCTTTCGTGATTTCTAACTTGAGTTCTTGTGCTAAACATCTAAAATGGCTCTGAAGGCCAGTCACCTCGCTTAAATACGTGAACCCAGATGGATGTGCCCTGAGAGGGCAAGAGTGGACGAGGGGGAAGTGAACAGTTCAGATCGCATCTAAAGGATCCGTGATCACTCAGACATTCCCAATAAAGCCGGCTCATCCTTGCAGGCCTGACTGAGAATTTAGAAATGTCGATTTTAATGAAAATTTTAATTTCAGATGTTGTGAATTAATTCAATAATAATAATAGTAAATCTATATAGAACAAACAAAATATGCCCACGGGTTGCATTTGGCTCATAAATATGTTTTGCTGCTGAAAATTCTGAGAAAACCAAGCATGGGCTTCGAAGTATCAGATTTTTTGCCTACTATTGTCTCCTGCTATTACTGGTACTGTGTGGTGATTGGCTGTATAAAATAATTAGACTTATTTTGGCAAAGCACCTTTGATTTGGAGCTAGAATATTATGAGGTTTGCCAAGGCATACTACAGTAATGCTCTATTATATTTCATGATGGTATTTGATTAAAAATGCAGATAGAATAATCAATATGTAAAAAGCTTACTTTTATCTTTTTGNCATTTTCAGTTCAATTTGTGTTTCTCTGCTTATGCAGAACATGTGTTGGCATCAGCAATGGTTACAACAAGGGAATCACAATATGCACAGAGTTTTTACCACACTGTGCTGAGATAATTTTCTGTTTCTCAACACAGTCTTTGGAACAGCTGAAGTGTAGTTCTGGGTCACTTTTTAAACATAGATATATGCCTTCTTCCTAGTTTTAAACCTCTTATTTCTTATATTCATTTAAGTAAAGAGTTTTATGAAAGAATAAAAAAAAAATAAAACCCTAACAAAAAGTGCATGAAGCTTCAAAATAGGCCCACAGAAAGGAATATTTGTCATTGATACTTATAGACAAGGTCATAGAAAATAGACTGGAGAGTCCAGTGATCCCCAGACACACACACGCACACACGCACGCACACACGCACACACGCACGCACACATACATAGAGTCATACGCATAAAGCCTTACTACCTTGCCCCCCAAGGGGACATCTATCTGTCTCTTATACACATCTTAGATGAAGTTATTATGAGATACTTTTTACTAGTTTCAAAACATACATCTATTATTATTTAAACAGTTTTAAGCTCTATGTTTTTGTCCTTCTTAATAACTGGATTTCATTTCCAAATATGAATGAGGTTTCATAGAGAAAGATGGTATTTGAAATCAGAATTGAAAGGAAAAGGCATTTCTACTGTTTGTCCATGATGTTAACATCTAGTTGAATTTTTCATGTGTGATTCTGACCTTCCTTAGTTTTTTTTTATAAGCATTTGTTTAATGATTAATATTATTGTAATATTGCTTAGAATATTAAAATATCACTAAGAAATTATAATAATACTTGTACTTTCTCTTTTATACTCAGACTTATTCTAAAGAAGAGTATTACCTTTTTCTCTACTACATATATTTAAATCACATAAGTTTGCATATTTTAAAGTATTTGAAAAATGAAGTTCAACTATATGTTTATATAAAATATGAGAAGTATCAGAAATCTTAGAAAGCATCTAAAATATAATAGCAATATTTTTCTATTTTATTAATTGGCTTCCAATCAATTGCAGTAAAATTGCTTTTGAGCACAGCTGCAAGTTCTCAGTTTGAATACCATTTTATATGATTTGAGGAAATTTAAATATGCTGTGCTTTTTAGTATAGACTTTGCAACATATATGGCTGGAAAATTTTACAATTTAAATCACATGGGTAACAACCAGCTTTTCATACAGAAAGTCATGGAAATACAGGGGTGTGGGAAAATTTGACAAATAAACTGGAAGATTCACAACTTAAAAGCTTAACTTTTCCTCCCCTCACCCATAATGTTGACCTTGGTCTGGTCTGTTCCTCTCTGATTGTCTGAATTATACTCTCCTTCATGGATGATGGCTTTTTATTAAATTATTTATTGACGTGCCTGACACTGGTTGAATAGATTCATTAAATTTCACAAGTTGTTGGAGTCTAGTTCACTGGAGAAAAAAAAGAAAACCCTCTTTAGACCCCTTAAAGAACAAAAAGCATCAAGTTTTTTGAGCTCTTTTAAAGCATTAATAAAGCATGAAAAGATATGACATCAATCCTACTAAAACACAAGAGAAAATGAATGATGTTACTGTAAATCTTTACATCAATCACACCCAATACTTGGGAAAACAATATAGTTTTGTTTGCATTTCAGAAGTGACAAACAGCTCTTGTGACTGGCTTAACATAGTCACTTTCTATTAGTGAAGACCAGAAGCAAGTCAGAATTAAAATGTGGCCCTGCGTTGCTAGGCAGCAGAGTTGTCTTGACATGGTGGTTAGTTTCCTTTTCACTGAATGACAACAGTGAAATGAAAGAAGTTTTGAAAAACTTGATAATGGTTTTCAAAGGAGGAGGATAATTGGTGGTGCTCGCTTGTGCAGCTCTGTGTGGAAACTTTCAGGCGGCTGTGAGAGAGTACTGTCACTAAAAATTTAAACTCTTGTACACAAACTTGACCTAGAGTCTTCTCCAGGTTTTGGCGGTTCATTGTCAGAACACCCCTCTGAGACCAAGGGGTGTAGGATGAAAGCATTAAGACAGATGGGTAAAGACCCAAAGGAAGAAAGGAATCAATAGTTGTGATTTAATCCATTGGTGAAAGGGAGGAATTAAGTAAAATCTTAAAAATGAGGAATGTGTAAAAGACCTTTCACCAGCACCTATAACAAAAATGTTTTAATGGCATGGCAAGTTGCATTAGAACAGACCTTGGCATCAAATGCAGGAAACAAAGGTACAAAATCTTTGGTTTAATATGCCCCAGATAAAACAATTGCCCTGATGTTATTTTTTGAACATTGTCTAGCTTAATTCAGAAAAATATCCCCAACGTGATAACTCCCAAAACATCTGCAAATAATTCCAACTGAAGACTTTGCTGTCTGTGGTAAGAAGAGAGCCAAAAAATAAAGCATATATGTAACAAAGAAAACAAATAAGAAACTCCAAGCAAACAAAAGACACACACAGAAAATACACGTTGTTCACAATCTCATCCCAAACTACCTAATGCAATAACATTTTGTTTAACCATCTCTGCCGTTAATTTACCCAGAATTTAAAAAACTGAGCAAAATGAACTAATATTGAAAGAAGGGACCAATTAGTGTTGGATTAACATTCATGGTTATTTACAGTTGTTTTTGTACTTGTTCTTGTGCTCTGACTTCCTAAAATTTCACAACCCAAAGATTTAGAAAAATGGGGTTGTTTAGACGCAAAGTGCAATGAAGTGGCTGTGACCATTGTGTAGACACCACCTCTCTCATTATACCCTCTCAATCAACACTCAGTACACAGGAAACCGCAATAAAGCCCATCTGCCACGGTTAATCTGCAGGCAAACCCACACCCATGTCTATGCCCGTTACTCTCCAGCCTTATTATTCTCAGATCCAAAGCTTCATAAGGGATCAGCCAAAGTCCATTAAAGTAAATAATAGCTAGAAATGACAGGCTTAGCAAGGATTGGGAGGAAGTTGAAGACCAATCTGAGCTCTGAGCTCTGATTAATAGAGAAAAGCATTAGGAGAAAAGGGGAGAAAAATGACCTCAGCCTGCTCCAAAGAATTCCTGAACCTTCGTTGTTAGGGCAAGTGCTACCATCTGAGACGTTAGTGATCCTTGAATTTCCTTCACTTTGATGCAGCTCAAATGGGAAAATTTTGAAGGTTCAGCAAGGCCCCAGACCTCAGCTGGAAAGCTGTCTGGAGTCAACCCTGTCAAAATTCTCTTGTGCAAAAGAAAGCCTTTATTAGCTAGATTGCCACAACAATAACAACATCCACAAATGCCCTACATAGTCTTGGAAGGAGGAGCCTCTGCTAGAGATTACAGATGCATTTATTATTTTCTTGCACATAGTCATTTTTAAAAGTCTTTGAACAGATGTAGTAAGATAAAACAATAGAGATTCTTCAAGTGAATGCCTTTTAGGGACTAGGAATTTAGTCTGCTGGCAGGGAAGTATGTATGTGTGTGTGTGTGTGTGTGTGCATATGTGTGCGTGTGTCTGTCTCTCTCTGTGTGTAGGGGCATGGTATTCAAATATTTATTCAGTTTCATCTTGAAATATGATGTTTATTTTCATTGCACAACACAGAAAAATCCTTCTCAAGCAGTTCAAGCATTGTTGAGTCAAGAGAGAACCATAAAATGCTTCAGTTATTTCAACTGTGCATTTTATATAAATTGACCAGGAAAAAAATTCCAAATTGGTTTCAAAAGAGTTTTCTCTGTCCACCTTTTAAAAAAGTATTTTGGCAGTCTCATTTTGATAAATTTTCTAATGAGCGGAAATACACATAAGTGTATTTGGTTTTCAAATGAGACATTTTTGAAATTTGGAACAGTTTTGAACACTCCTTTGAAGAAATCTATACCTGGTGCATCTATTTGTGATTGGAAAAAAACTTATTTCATGTCTTCTCTATTATTAAAAAATGACTTGCCTTGTAAATAAAAATACATTATTTTTTTATGAAGAAGTGAGAGTAGTAAACAGAGTTCAAAAAGTGTGAGGGCTCTTTAAAGTTAGAATTGAAAAATAACAAAGCAGCCTCTGCTTGTCAGAAAGCCCTGTGTGAGGGAGAGAAAGCATTTGGCAGAGGCAGCAGGTATTGGGGAAACACTAGTGATTTCTCAGGAAGATAGTAATGGTCCAGATGAGGACTTGATGTCAGGGAAGCTCACAGAATGTATTCCTTGTGCAAGTTGATGTTGTAGTGTGCAATTTTCATAAATCAAACGAAGAGGTCATGTAAAGAACCATAGTTAAAATGATGCTTCTTCGCAGATATTGCTGATAACTTGGCTAATGCACTGTTGATGTGCACGTGGTACAATTTTCATATTTTAATCTTAAGTAGAACAAGAAATGACAATTATGAAAAGACAAAATAGATACCACCAACAGCTGTAATTGCTATCTAGGCTGCTCCAAGATGGGCCAAAGACACAGTAAATCAATATTAAGTTCTCCACCAACGCAGGTATCACAACAAGAACATCATATAACATCATTATAAGCAAATTCTAATACAATTTGGACAGTTCTAAAGAATATGGGATGAACACAGAGAATGTGAGGCTGACATGTCCTCTACAGCTTCAGCTGGTATCTTAGAGGGGAAAAAAAAATCCCTGGGAATCATGGCTATGTGCTTAGTTAAGTATGCAAACTGTGCTGGTTTTAATAAATAAGTGTGAGCCTCCTTTCCACAATTTAAAATGTTAAGATCATCAAGGGTTAAATGGTTCTGCTGCATGGAATTATAAGAAGTTGAAATTCAGTAGGTTTAATATACTAACGTTTTTGTTTATAACACTGCATCCTCTGATATATTCTGTGATATTAAAGAATACCTAATTAAAACTGGTGGGTTAGGAGATCAGCTAAACTTAAGGAAAAAAACTATTAAAGATTAAAGGCAAGGAATAAATGTAACTGGAAGAATGAAACCTGAAACTGATGCAAACCTTAGCATCTCTTCTGCCATTATACCAATATGCAATATAAAAAATACTTTTTGCCCTAATTTTCTAGCTTGCATAGAAATGCAATAAATATGAAACTAAATTTGTATGATTTTGAGAACTATTTAGTACCAGAAAAGAAATACTCTATTAAAGACTATCAGTTAGAATCAAATTTTCTTTTGTGTATGTGGTAATAAAAAGCAACAAAAATAAATAAAACAGATCAATTGTTTACTATGTAGTTTTGTATTAATATTTCCATAAAATGTCATCTCTTTTGAGTACTGTCTTCATGTTACTATATGGTTAGACATTCCTAGATTTCTTTGTTATATATATACAAATAAAAAATTAAATGTCTGCATAATATACTAATATTTTATGCCTATGTGTAATTTGTTTATGAGTAGTTAACGCATGTTATTATATAGAACACAAACTGATCATGTATACTGTTTCATATAACATGCATAAATAAGCAACTGGATTTTATGGCTTTGACATGCATAATTTTTAGTCACTCAAAGGCAACTGAAATTTTTATTTCATTCATGGAAAATAAAATAATTTAAATAACAAACCCACTGTGTAAATAAGTAAAGTTGTAATTCCAAATGGTCTCCATTAACCTGTGTGATAAAGTTGATTAGTTATGAAATGAAATATAAAAATAGTTATCTTTAGGTACATTGTGTTGTCATTGTCATTAAAACAGCACTCTTCTGTTTTTGATATCACTTGCTTTCTCCAGTAATGACAATCTTCAAAGAATGGACATATGGCTAAAAAGTTAAGGCCTTTGCGCTATCCACAAGGTGTCTCCAACCTTTAAATTCTTTAGATTCCCTCCCTCCCCCATTCCATCCAGGGTGAATCTATATGACCACATCATTCCATTTGGAAACTTCAAAGACTTTCGTACTGATGTAAATTGAAAGTAGAGACTTCATCAAACTTAAATATATTTATACATAATATTATATTATATATATAATACACAGATCATAGCTATATATTATTATGTATCTCACAGTATGTTTATAATATAGTACACATTGAGAATTTTTAGCAATTCTTTTATGAGTTATGTTTGAAATCTGACCTCTTAAATAATGATACAATATAAAAAACAGGAAAAAATATTTAACATAAAAGCCCACTTTAGTTTGTTTATCCATGATCAAGATTTAACTTTTCAATAATCCTATCATCCAGCTACAAAAAGCTGTTCAAAGTGAGTAAAAACTATAGTGGACTACACATATCTGCAAATATCTCCACATACAGCTAATTCCTGGATTTTACAGACTAAAGCTGTTGGTGAACAACAACGTCTAAAGCTCATCTCATTATGAAGTGCAAATATCTAACTAAGAATAGATGTCATTTCAAAGAATTCCAAGTACAGAAAGTCTTCCTAATTCAAGGCCATGGATGGAGTATCTCTTTCTGAACACATAAGGAGAATGTGAAAGAGAATCTGTGTGTATGTGTGTGTTTAATTGGAACGCTGTTTATCCCACTATATCTTACCACTATGTCTCTTTGGATAACAATCACAGGACCCAGATGCTAAGGGTAAGTGCTATTTTCCCACAAGCGGTTTCTGGCTCCTTGGCAGACGTGGTAGGCAGTTGTGTTGGCAGCCACTGTGCTGCCTCTGGCTCTCTTGTGTGGCTTTGCTGTTGAAGTGATGCTTGGCCTGCTCTGTCCTCCTGGATACCATTTCCTCCTGACAGCCCTTGGGTTTTGTGAAGGTTTATTCTGTGCAAATCCCTCATACAATCTCTGGATGAACCCTCCTGCAAAGGCAAAAGAGGGCCTTTCTTTCTGGTTGTGTCAATGATCAGCTGAATTACTACCTCAGGTACTCAGGAAAATCCAAAGTTTTACAATATTTGCGACTATTTTGTTTTCATTTCTGAACATACCATATCCCGACCTAATGGCCAGAGTGTTGGCCAGATGATTTTGTATAACTGCTGTGCTTTCTGATTTTTATGTTTGAATACATGTGATTTTTAAAAGTCTTTTGTTTTCCCATCTTCATTATCATGAATAATCTTGTTTTTTTTCTCAGATCTCTGATAACAACATTATAAAATATCTCTTGCAAGAAATACAAGGAAGGAATTTTGTGATTTTACCAAGTGCAGTTAGCGAATGAACTATTTAATGAAACAAAGTAGCACGCTTCTGATATCAATACAGAAGCAATACTTCATCCCCTGCATGCTTGTAATCTGGGTGACATTTTGAAGCATGTGCTCAAGTTGTACAAACAAAGACACACAACAGAGCCAAAGATGCTTTCAAAGACACCAATATAACTGTCTACAGCATAATTTGTGAGGCATTTTCACATGTTTCCTCACAGTGTTATCACAAAAGTAGTCATAAATGTGTACCACGGATTAAACGATTCGCTGGTTCACCATATGCCTGACCACAATCCCCATGGCAAAACAATATTTTTGGAAACCAATAGCCGTATTTTCTTTGTAATCTGAAACATCAATAAAGACCCCGAGTTTTCAGAAAGAAGTATCAGGAACATTTTCTATGGAAATACCTATTCCAGTGAAACATGGGTAGAAATTGATTTCTTTCTATTCTGCCATGTTTAATCTCATGTGACTATAAAACTCCCAAATTATTGATATCATGTTTTAGTGTTTAACAGGTAAATTGGACGATACAGGTACTGTAGGGGCCTCTGGATAATTATCTAAAGCAGTTTCTTATTAATTCTCTGAAGTGTTGTGCGTTGATATTATAAATTAAGAACAAATATATTTTAAGGGGAGTGTCACTGAAGCCTCATAGAGGAATGAAGGTCATATCTCTCCTCAATAGCTATGACTCTGTTTTGACAAAGTTTGTTTTTATGTGGAATCCTCTCTGATGCACAGAGAATGTTCTTATTGTATCCAATGTTCTGCAAACCACGTGCTTCTACCTCAGGAGAAAGTATCACATTCCAATGTGACTCCAATGTTTCTTTCTGATAAATAATAAATCTAGGTTCTGGAAGAGCATTTCTTGTAAAATTAGCATAAAATCTCAGATTGCTGACAATTGGGCTATGAAGTATATATTCTGTTTTAAAAAGGATCAATTTTGCTCTTCTGGAATTAAAACATTTAAGAAACATTTAAGAAAACTTCAGAGAAATCTTAAGCGATTCTATTAAACATTTTGATAGTTCTAATTGTGAAATATGGCACTTTCAGAAAGACTACTGTTAAGTTTTGGACTATCTATGCTATAAAAGGCCCTACAAGGTTATAATTACATGTCTATACACTATTCTGTTAAGTTAGAACGCATTCCTCTTCTAGCAACTTTTTCATTTTCATAAATGAATATTTATGTCATACAGTTTGGGTTTTTTCCTCTCACTTATAAGGTTTTTGAGAATGTGGAAGAGTTGAAAAGATAATTGTGGCTAAAGTCCATTTTACACCAATAGAGTCCCTAGTTCAGTATTCAGTTCAGTCGCCCAGTCATGTCCCTAGCAGCATTCTCTAAAATAAGAAAATTAAAACTATTTTTGGTTCTGTTTCTGCCAGTAGGTGTCACTATTGGGACTTTAAGGTAGTGATCCCAAGCCATAGAACAGAATTTACAGGGAAGAAGATCATGTATTACCTATATAATCGAAAAGATAGTTTACTGAGCCATGCTAACCAAACTACCCTATGAAAAGAAACGACTGACTAAAATTTTATCTCAAATAAACATGAAGCAATTTGAAATGTGAAATGACCCTATTGAAAATATGCTGGGAATAATCCTGAAGTTAAAGATTTATCAGTCATTGCAAAGAAAAAATAATTTAAGAAACTCTAGATAAAATTTAAGAAACTGGAATAGTATTCTGGTGTCATTAGACTTCAAACAATATTGAATATGAAAATATAAATATTGGAAAACAGGAAAGAGTTAGGATATTTTTGCCTTTTGAAAACTTTCAAAGTGACACTTTGTGGAGTCAGGCAATTTTTCATGAGGGCAAAGAAATATGAGTTTCCCCATGTAGAGACAGATCATATACATCCTCATCCTAAGAAATATTAAAGAATATTAAACTTCTGGTGGAAAAATAAAAATGTTTCTTTTCTCCCCCCAAATTGCTGTAAAACAGAGACATATTCCTGGTCTCATTTGATGAAAACATGTAATGATATTTTCATGTTAAATTTCACTTTGAGGGAACTCTATATGCTCCTTATTTTTCACTATAACTAAGAAATCTTGGCAGTAAACTTTTGCTTTGCAATTAATCGAGAAATAATTTTTGTATGCTTTTGTTTTGTCTAGGGGAAAGCAAGATTTTATTTTATTTTATTTGCTAGTTGAGGGAAATATAGGGGTATATGTGGGAATAGTGTGTTTACCCTCCTTCTCAACACATACCATGTCAAGAAGTATAATTTCCTATTAGAATAGCTTTAAATGTCCAACTTGCATGAGAGTCTTATGTACAAAGTTTAAGAAAAGAAAAAAATGATCTGGTATTTCTTTGTGGAAAATCTTAAGACGTCTCACAACATCCTAGCACCTCATATATAAGAGTTTCAACAATCCTTTTATTACCTGAAAGAAAAAAAAAAAAAGAAGTAGATATGCCAACTTCAGAAGTGTGACTGCTGTTATTCAATATTTTGTACAGTGTGTTCATTGGTAATCCATCTTGTGTGCAACTGTCCAGTAGAAGCTGAAAGTCACCCTCTCGCTTGCTTGTGTAGGACCCACCATTCCACATGGGCAACTGCACAGAGAAACACTCACCAGTAGAGGCCTCTCTAGATTTGCCTTCTGGTTAAGAACTCAGAAAACGCCTGGCATCCGCGGCAGTTAACACAACTACTTGAAAAGATTCTTGTTGCATAGGGAAAAAGATCACTCTTTAATGCTCTTTTAAGTTCCACGATGTTGATTAATGTTGCCCTTTACATTAATGATGTTTCAAGTAAAAGAAAACAAATTTAAAATGGATCAATTCTATTGAGGATGCATTAATTAGACAGAGACGCTGCCATATGCTCTGGCTGGAGGGTTTGCTGGCCTTTCCCTTGTAGTTACCTGTGTAAAACCCACCCTATCCTCTACATGAATGCCCAAGCTGAATAGCCATTTGAATGAAGGCTTTAGTTTGATTCGCCATACAAGGGGTACTGTGTCACTGTGTTTTCTTTCTAGGAGTCACTAAGTGATTTCCATCTCTGTTGTCATGGTGATATAGCAAAGCAGGCGAAAATGGGGGCAACTTCAGGCTTTTTCCTCACCCTCTGCACTAAGATGTTGTTAGCAAGTCTATAAAACATTGGGCTTTCTCTGAGCCTTCTTTTTGTTCTCTGATTGTCAATAAAACTCATTTTAAGGGTAACAAGGACATCTAAATGTCATCTGTCACAGTGTTAGAGAGATTAAGTTTGTTTAGGGACTTGTGCTGGACAAAGGCTACTATTTGTTCCGCAGACACAAAGCAGTGTTGGTTATCACCACTCTTGATTTAGGAGACCCAGCAACCATCGAGGAAGTATCATCTCAGTTGCAGGTGACAGAGAGGCCTTCTTGACAGAATGGCGTTAAAATGACAGAAAAAAATAATTATGGTTTAGAATGAGAATCTGCACTTGCGTGTCCCACTCCCTTTGGGTGACACCCCAGGCCTAACGTCTCCCCTCTTAGAACTGAAGTAAGAAAACACCTCACAAGAACCACAGGCCTATTGAAAAATCTGACATATACACCTGATAGTCCTTGAATGAATGACAAAGGGGTAAGAAAAATTTTGCAAGGGAAGTCCAACAAGAATATGGACCGCATTAATGCAGCATTCGCTCCATAATGAGGCTAAATGGAACACACAGATTAATGAAGACATTGGTGTTATTAAAATTAAATCCTGTGGTTCATATGCTTTTCCTAATAATGAACATTGTGGCTATTGGAGAGGAAGAACAGGATTTTTTTTCTATTAATTTGGCACACATCCCAGATCTCATTCAACCAGAACCTATCTCGTGCAAAAGGCAGCCCCTGGCCTTTATGTGCCTTTGCCTTTCTATCTTATATCTGTGTTAATTTGAGAGGAAAAATTTTCCCTTTATAAAAAGACTGGAACCTAGGTAATAATAAAATAATTTTAAAACTAGGATATTTCTTCCAACATAGAAGATCATCCGGAAATAGATAAAATGACACAACATGTAATGGGGCGGGTACTCTCAGCACATCTGCCTGCACTATGGAAATTGGTACAGAGATCATGGGGCTTTCAGATTCTGGTCACATGAATGCATATTGAATATTATTTTATAGGATATATTTATGGTAGTGAGGGCTACTATGTTAAAATTTAGATGAACCTTTATAAATAGTGGACAATGGAAGATCCTCTGTTTTGTAATTTATTAGGTCTTGACAATTTGAATTTTTATGAAATATGAGTGAAAGTAGAATATTAGGACTCATTTTTTAATATCCGTGTGAGCACAACCCACATGTAACACACTTGTGTTTACCCAAGCATAATACTGGGACCAGAGTTCACATTTGGAAGGAAAATGTTAAACTCTCTCTTGGTTCTGTAGAGAAGGGACTATGTGTATATATGTACATACTTTAATACACTAAACTTTGTTACCTTAACTCATGCTTTCTCAAATCAATTTGAAAATTTTTGAGTTTAGTCATACTGAGAAAAAGTCTGGCACACATATACAGCTGTAAATGCTGTATATTTCAACTATTGGACAGATTCCATTTTAGTTGCATATTTGAAGTTTATGATGAAGATAAACTGATAAACACCAACATCAAGGACTAGACTTTGTTAGAAACAAATTCTTGAAGTTGCATAATCACACATTTGTAGACATGTTTGTAACATTAAACATGTGCAACTGCTAAAAAGAGCTATAGCAGGTTTCCCCTTCAAAAAAATTCCTGGAGCAAATTACCGCCAAGTCAGTGCATTTCTTCTTTTAAGATAGAAAGATTTGTTCTACACAAATTAATGAAAGCAAATACAGTATCGAGATGCTTTTACATCAATATTATGGACCTAGATGACTTTTGTTTAGTATCTTAATAGCTCAGTCATTTGTTATTCATTCAGCTACACATGGGACACCAGGGTGTTATGAAGGACAATACTCTCGGGGCATTTTCAGTTCAATTTGTGTTTCTCTGCTTATGCAGAACATGTGTTGGCATCAGCAATGGTTACAACAAGGGAATCACAATATGCACAGAGTTTTTACCACACTGTGCTGAGATAATTTTCTGTTTCTCAACACAGTCTTTGGAACAGCTGAAGTGTAGTTCTGGGTCACTTTTTAAACATAGATATATGCCTTCTTCCTAGTTTTAAACCTCTTATTTCTTATATTCATTTAAGTAAAGAGTTTTATGAAAGAATAAAAAAAAAATAAAACCCTAACAAAAAGTGCATGAAGCTTCAAAATAGGCCCACAGAAAGGAATATTTGTCATTGATACTTATAGACAAGGTCATAGAAAATAGACTGGAGAGTCCAGTGATCCCCAGACACACACACGCACACACGCACGCACACACGCACACACGCACGCACACATACATAGAGTCATACGCATAAAGCCTTACTACCTTGCCCCCCAAGGGGACATCTATCATACCCTAGATGTTTTGTAGTTTCCCAGATTCAGAGTAGTTCTAATGAGTAAAGTAAAAGGAAATGGATGCTACACGGTATCATTCTTTTTCTAAATTTCCTAGGATAAATATCCTTTAAGGGCCTTTAAGTAGCTATGTAATTTGGATACATTATTTAATTTCTCTGGCCTCAGTTCTATCTCCAAGGAAAATACAGAGATGGGATTAGATAACCTCTGAGGCCTCTTCCAGTTCTACAATGCAGTTAACAAATGTATGACAAGGGATTTTTGTTTTTTTTTAATGTCTACTATTTTGAAAGCAGCTATTTTTGTTAATGAAAGAGAAACACAAAAAGAACTTCACAGTAAGATTAATATTCCACAAAATATATAGTTTTCTCTAAAATTTACTGTGCAAAATTGAAAATCCAAGCAGTAATATTTTCAACCTCTAAAATCGTTTCACTTTTGACAAACAAGTAGCAAAAATTTCCATCGAATTCAGACTAAGTTAATACATCAAAGCTGTGTATCATCCTGGTACAAAGCTATGTATCATCATTTAACTACTTTTTCATATTCACGAAATGGTGAAACAACAAGTGGAAATCTATTAATGAACAATTTATAGCCAAAAGACAATCTTTGATAAATAACACACTTAATATGTCACTGTGACTTGAACCAAATACAGCAGCTGAGACGATTTCCTTCTACTTCTCCTCTCCCATTCTGCTTCTAAACTCTCGAGTGATGGTTTGTATTCCTATTTAGTATTTAAATATTTAGCAACCATTGCACTGTCTAAATTTATCCTAAAATAGCTGACTGGGATGGACAATTTCCATTTTGTCAAATTTCTTTTCCACCTTACAGAATCCAAGACTTCAGTATCAGATATGGTCACCTTCAAGTATATCTGCAAATGATAATATGAATAAAGAAGTCTAGCACTGCCTTCTCAGTAATGTTTTAACCCAAAAAAGTCATACACATAATAAATTTAATAAACAATAAATTAATTGGACTGATGTAATTATATGTAATTCTTTTTTACCTCTTCTGTTTATCCACTCTGCTGACTATAGTTTCAAGATAAATGTATTCCAATTCTTGAGTATAAAATCATCTGATATTTGTTCAAATTCTGATTTATTAAGCTACTAATTGAAATTGAAATACATCATCTAATAGAATCACTTTGTTAAAGATTTTTAATGATTCAACATTCATTAATAATAATGTCTGTTACATGTGGGAAAAAATCCTAAATGTTTAAGAAAATATAAAAAGAAACAGTATGAGAGTGTGTGTCTTGGAAAAATGACCTTTGTCATATTTTCTTGTTAGTTATTGGTATCATTGGTTAATATATATTAACAACATTGAAAAATTGAATTGCATGTTTTAAAGTAATTAAAGTGCCTACAGTTACCTAAATCTTAATTTTTTAATTAAATTCATTAATTTTTGGTAATTTATCACATTTTAAACAATGTAAGAGAAAAAATAATAAAATCATTATATCATTAAAATAAAATATGTTTTTTTGTCTCTGCATCATAGCTTACTATTTTCAATAGTACTCAGGTCATTAAAAAAAAACAACTAAAACTTTGAACTTGCACATTTAAAAGACATAAATATTAATAATAAATCTAGTGAGAAGATAACATACCATAAAAGTGATTTCATCATAATATTGGCAATTTAAGAAATATTTTTAGAAGATAATTTTAAAAGCAAAATTATAACTTTGAAGATGTGACTAAAATCTGTTTGCCAATCAAAGAAATATGTCTGTTTATGAAAGTATTATTTGTGACATTTTTTGGACCTAGTGATACTCTAAAATGCATGTTATATAAACCAAAAAATCTGAATGATTAAAAGAACTAGAATTTCAGTTCTATATGAAAACCATATTCTTAACACACTTCAAGTTGAAGTAACTGAGTCTGTTAATCATTTAGGTTGTATTTGTATTATCTGAAAAACTAACAGTAAAACAACTTAGTATATAAAGTCTGAGTAAGTGTATAATTTTTCCGTTCTTAATGTATCATCTGAACAAAAGATTTTTCAGTCTGTGAAAAGAACAAAAATGAATTTTGTTTAGCTATCTTTTCTTGAACCTCAAATATCAGCATCATTCATTTTTGTTTCAAAATTGTATACATGCTATGAAAGGATAGTTTATATGTCTTTTTTAGTACCACTACCTAAATTTCTGAATGTTTAAAGGCTTTTTATATTATTCCAGATACTTTTTTTTTTTTTTTTTAGTGAAGTTTTGGTGAACGTGACATGCTCACAGAGATTTCATGGTTCACCTGTGAAGACTTTTCCTTAAGTCCTGGGAAAACAAAACAAAACAAAACAAAACACAACATGTTTTTAATGATTTCTTGACAGAAGAAAAAAATGATGATTCTTTGAAAGGTAGAAAACTAGAATCCAGTTAGTTGGATTTCAACTCTATTCAAATTATATGGAGTTAGTGATAATACGTGATATTCAGTAAGCAATACATACACATACTAGGACATGATCTTATTGCTTTCAAGCACTGGCTATCATTAGGTTAAAAATTAATTCAGGCATTAAGTTATCTTTAAATGGGTAATTTTTTCTATTGACATAACTCCATCTAGGAACAGAATAAATTATCAAAGAAATGTGTTAACAACAAAAGAGTAAATATATATTTTCAAAATATATTTGAATATGGCTTATTTGTAAATAAGTTTATGTGTAATTTAGAAAAGAATATGTTAGCCCAAAATAACAACATCTTCATTGGATGGTGGCTATTCTGGAAACTATAAAGACACCAACTTTGCTTCTTTGTTTTTACCAGACTGAGTTTCTGTTTCATTTTATTACTTTCTCTCTCTCTCTCTCATTTTTTTTTTCTGTTACAAAGATTTATTTAGTTTATGATATTTAGCACTCCTTTCTTAACTGCATTTCATTACTCTTGTTTCTCAAAGTTTCTTTAACCAAAACTTTGATGTCTTATTAAAGACTCTTCTTTTATTAAAACATTGTCTAACATTATCATTTTATATTTTAGTCTTTCTCATTATTTAAACATAATATTTAATCAAACTGCTTTAAAATAGCTTTGAAAAGTGAATTTAAAAAGTAATATTTTATGTTTAAATAGTATTGCAATTTCTGAAAATGTTTCCTAAAATAAGACTCAAGCCTCTTTTTAATGCCTCAACCTATGTTAGAATTTGGTTTCTTCAAAAGACAGGCTTAAATTAGAAAATCCTAAGGAGACATCTTTGCCCTTACTGAGTGAAGGGTGAGGGGAAGCCTTTTTTTTTTTTTTCTTTTCACCAGCATCAGAAAGGAATGAAGAGAAAGGTGAATTTTGCAGCAGATTTGCAGTTATTTAAAAATAGGTAAAAATCAAAGTAAAAATAAAAATAGACTCAAGTCTGATGCCAATATTGGAAAAGTTCATGTATAAACAGTTTCTCCGTCTACTTTATTTGCTTTAAATCAGTCTTCGAATGTTGTTTGGGTAGGTAGGGGAATAGAATTTTGCTAGGTTTCAGTGCAAATCCTCACTGTAGAGAAAGTAAATAAATTCTCACAACCACACTTCATTCATCTATAAAATAAAGATAAAGGTTGCAAACTATTCTGTAACAATTAAGATAAGTCATATCATATTCTTATCAGAGAATCTAGCAACCAGGGAAGAGCTCAGAGAAGTTAGCCACTTTGTTGCCGTTAGAATTTACCAGGTAATGAAGCAACAAACAAAGAAATTTTGGTTTAGAGTCAGGTAAAACATGCTGGGTGAAAAAGTTATGTGTGGCATTGGTAAATCAGTGGATTTCTCTAAGTTTAAGTTTCCACTTCTGTAAAATAGTCTATATCTTTGTTTGAACTGCTAGACCTGTGCTGTGACAGTAAATGCTTGCAAATGTCTGGTTTACAGCATTTGCTCATTTCTTATGGTAAAAATCATTTCCAGCTAAATGGCAACCCACTCTGGTACTCTTGCCTGGGAAATCTCATGGACAGAGGAGCCTGGTGAGCTACAGTCCACAGGGTCACAAAAGAATCAAACACGACTTAGTGACCAAGCAACAACAAATCCTTTCCAGCACTGCCAAAGTTAAACTTCCAGTGCAGAGCTAGGAAGAGAGAACAGTTATACGTCATTATATTGACTAATACAGTACTTCACATTATATTATTTTATACAATAATATTTCCACCATACAAATGTAATAATTGTAATAAAAAACCTCAAAAACAAAGATATTAGTGGAATATAGTAAAATAATTTGGAATTGAAGAGTTTATTATCTTTGTTTTTAGTATAATTTATTTCATGTCTTTATAATTTATGTATTTATGTTATAATAATAGCTGTGTTCAGCTCAAGACATTCTTGAACATTGAACAGTCATCTCCTGTGGGGCCAAGAAGAGCTGGTCCATCCAACACAACAGTGCCTAGGGGTTAAATTAGATAATACTGGTGAAAGCCCCATACTGATTTCTTTTTTAACAAAGCGCTTAGTAAGACACGTAAAGTATATATACGTATAATCTTCTTTGTGATCTCTATTATTTATCAAGTTTCTCTGCACACAATACAATGAAGTACTGCTTTTGTCTGAGTCAAACAGGGAGAGCAGGTGAAAATACCAAGACAAGCAAACAAAACTCATCATTGGTCACAACTCAATCTTGAAAATGTTTCTAACTCCGTCAGTGTAATATGTCAGAACATAGCTGGTGTCAACCTTGCTGAGTATTGTCTTCCTTGATAGTTGTAAGTACACCTTTGATGATTATATGAGACATAAATGCTATAAAAAGTATACTGTTTAAAATGCCTAGTTTAAATGAGCAGAAGAAAATCTCACATACTTTAGATATCAGTCTAAAAGGAAATATCTCAATAGAGTTCTTCCTAGATTGATGAATGCATTTGCCTAAGCGGGTTGATTTTTTAAAAATTAAGCATAGCATGATTCAAAATTGGCACCCTGGGGAACCATTGCCACCATAAGGAATTCTCTGAAAAATCAATTAAAACAAAGTCGAGTAAATTAAATGACAGCTCCTTCCTTGAAACTCTCAAAATGCAAACATACGAGAACTATACCAAGTTACTGCATATTCAGAATACATACAAATATGTCTCCCTAATTACTAGCGTGCCATCTTTCAATTGATTTGACAAATACCTACCATGTTCTAGATAGTCATGACAGGTGATTTTGCATATTACATTGATTCTTAACTTTACCTTTTTAATATTTATTTAGACTATGTGAGAAATCCATCAGAGAAGATTGTATTTATGTAAACAAAACCAAATCCCCAAAACCCAAGGAGGGTGCAATCAAGGTATAAATAGAGCTGAATTACTGGTGGTTCAGAGGGTAAAGAGTCTGCCTGAAATGCAGGAGATGCTGGTTCAACCCCTGAGTCATGAAAATCCCCTGGAGGAGGGCAAAGCAACCCACTGCAGTATTCTTGCCTGGAGAATTCCATGGACAGAGGAGCCTGGAGAGCTACAGTCCATAGGATCACAAACAGTTGGACACGAGTGAGCAACTAACACACACAACTATGTCAAACTGAAATCCCTAATAAACTTTAAAAGTGCTCTCATCCCTTTTTACATTTCTGCTATGATTACACTTATAAAGAGGATGTTTTATTTGTCTCTATCCTTTTTACTTACTACTCAGTCTTTGATTTTCTAGAGTTTGTGTCAATGCCACATTAAAAATAATATAAATTTAATCAGCAATAGTCATGATTAGTTGGGTTGCAAAATGTAAGGGAGAGTAGTCAAGTTAGCTGAGCTGACATTTTTAATTATAAACTAGTAAATTTAAGAAAATTTACTTTTGATATTCACCAGACAAAAAGAGCAAGAATTAATTTTCCTGTTTAGAATAGAAATAGTAAATTTTACTACTCATGTTTTAAATATAGACACATGAACACATATAAATATATTATTATGTGGATCTGACTTATATTTGAAAGTAAAGTTGGACCTATACGTTCCTCTTCAGATTGAGAAAGTGAAATTAAATTCTGGATTAGTGTAAAAAATCATCTGAATGGTTTAAGATGTCAATTCATTGAGAAAATAATTGTTTTAGGTGAAAAACCAGGTTGTTTTTCAAAGTCATTATAAAATACAGCAAAATTATCTGTTCCCTCATCGATATGTAGCAGGGCTTAATTAGATGTATAAGAAAATTGGATGTGTTATTTTTTTTTTTTTTTTCTTTTCACCAGCATCAGAAAGGAATGAAGAGAAAGGTGAATTTTGCAGCAGATTTGCAGTTATTTAAAAATAGGTAAAAATCAAAGTAAAAATAAAAATAGACTCAAGTCTGATGCCAATATTGGAAAAGTTCATGTATAAACAGTTTCTCCGTCTACTTTATTTGCTTTAAATCAGTCTTCGAATGTTGTTTGGGTAGGTAGGGGAATAGAATTTTGGTAGGTTTCAGTGCAAATCCTCACTGTAGAGAAAGTAAATAAATTCTCACAACCACACTTCATTCATCTATAAAATAAAGATAAAGGTTGCAAACTATTCTGTAACAATTAAGATAAGTCATATCATATTCTTATCAGAGAATCTAGCAACCAGGGAAGAGCTCAGAGAAGTTAGCCACTTTGTTGCCGTTAGAATTTACCAGGTAATGAAGCAACAAACAAAGAAATTTTGGTTTAGAGTCAGGTAAAACATGCTGGGTGAAAAAGTTATGTGTGGCATTGGTAAATCAGTGGATTTCTCTAAGTTTAAGTTTCCACTTCTGTAAAATAGTCTATATCTTTGTTTGAACTGCTAGACCTGTGCTGTGACAGTAAATGCTTGCAAATGTCTGGTTTACAGCATTTGCTCATTTCTTATGGTAAAAATCATTTCCAGCTAAATGGCAACCCACTCTGGTACTCTTGCCTGGGAAATCTCATGGACAGAGGAGCCTGGTGAGCTACAGTCCACAGGGTCACAAAAGAATCAAACACGACTTAGTGACCAAGCAACAACAAATCCTTTCCAGCACTGCCAAAGTTAAACTTCCAGTGCAGAGCTAGGAAGAGAGAACAGTTATACGTCATTATATTGACTAATACAGTACTTCACATTATATTATTTTATACAATAATATTTCCACCATACAAATGTAATAATTGTAATAAAAAACCTCAAAAACAAAGATATTAGTGGAATATAGTAAAATAATTTGGAATTGAAGAGTTTATTATCTTTGTTTTTAGTATAATTTATTTCATGTCTTTATAATTTATGTATTTATGTTATAATAATAGCTGTGTTCAGCTCAAGACATTCTTGAACATTGAACAGTCATCTCCTGTGGGGCCAAGAAGAGCTGGTCCATCCAACACAACAGTGCCTAGGGGTTAAATTAGATAATACTGGTGAAAGCCCCATACTGATTTCTTTTTTAACAAAGCGCTTAGTAAGACACATAAAGTATATATACGTATAATCTTCTTTGTGATCTCTATTATTTATCAAGTTTCTCTGCACACAATACAATGAAGTACTGCTTTTGTCTGAGTCAAACAGGGAGAGCAGGTGAAAATACCAAGACAAGCAAACAAAACTCATCATTGGTCACAACTCAATCTTGAAAATGTTTCTAACTCCGTCAGTGTAATATGTCAGAACATAGCTGGTGTCAACCTTGCTGAGTATTGTCTTCCTTGATAGTTGTAAGTACACCTTTGATGATTATATGAGACATAAATGCTATAAAAAGTATACTGTTTAAAATGCCTAGTTTAAATGAGCAGAAGAAAATCTCACATACTTTAGATATCAGTCTAAAAGGAAATATCTCAATAGAGTTCTTCCTAGATTGATGAATGCATTTGCCTAAGCGGGTTGATTTTTTAAAAATTAAGCATAGCATGATTCAAAATTGGCACCCTGGGGAACCATTGCCACCATAAGGAATTCTCTGAAAAATCAATTAAAACAAAGTCGAGTAAATTAAATGACAGCTCCTTCCCTGAAACTCTCAAAATGCAAACATACGAGAACTATACCAAGTTACTGCATATTCAGAATACATACAAATATGTCTCCCTAATTACTAGCGTGCCATCTTTCAATTGATTTGACAAATACCTACCATGTTCTAGATAGTCATGACAGGTGATTTTGCATATTACATTGATTCTTAACTTTACCTTTTTAATATTTATTTAGACTATGTGAGAAATCCATCAGAGAAGATTGTATTTATGTAAACAAAACCAAATCCCCAAAACCCAAGGAGGGTGCAATCAAGGTATAAATAGAGCTGAATTACTGGTGGTTCAGAGGGTAAAGAGTCTGCCTGAAATGCAGGAGATGCTGGTTCAACCCCTGAGTCATGAAAATCCCCTGGAGGAGGGCAAAGCAACCCACTGCAGTATTCTTGCCTGGAGAATTCCATGGACAGAGGAGCCTGGAGAGCTACAGTCCATAGGATCACAAACAGTTGGACACGAGTGAGCAACTAACACACACAACTATGTCAAACTGAAATCCCTAATAAACTTTAAAAGTGCTCTCATCCCTTTTTACATTTCTGCTATGATTACACTTATAAAGAGGATGTTTTATTTGTCTCTATCCTTTTTACTTACTACTCAGTCTTTGATTTTCTAGAGTTTGTGTCAATGCCACATTAAAAATAATATAAATTTAATCAGCAATAGTCATGATTAGTTGGGTTGCAAAATGTAAGGGAGAGTAGTCAAGTTAGCTGAGCTGACATTTTTAATTATAAACTAGTAAATTTAAGAAAATTTACTTTTGATATTCACCAGACAAAAAGAGCAAGAATTAATTTTCCTGTTTAGAATAGAAATAGTAAATTTTACTACTCATGTTTTAAATATAGACACATGAACACATATAAATATATTATTATGTGGATCTGACTTATATTTGAAAGTAAAGTTGGACCTATACGTTCCTCTTCAGATTGAGAAAGTGAAATTAAATTCTGGATTAGTGTAAAAAATCATCTGAATGGTTTAAGATGTCAATTCATTGAGAAAATAATTGTTTTAGGTGAAAAACCAGGTTGTTTTTCAAAGTCATTATAAAATACAGCAAAATTATCTGTTCCCTCATCGATATGTAGCAGGGCTTAATTAGATGTATAAGAAAATTGGATGTGTTATTATAATCTTCCATGAATATTTTCAAAATTTCAAGTGTATAATGGAAATTTCTAAGTGTTACATTTTTATTTTGATGAAATAATCTTTGGAAACCCTCTTGACAAACAAGTCTTGTGTTTGTACTCTTAGTATTATATCAACATTGCTCCATAGAGCAGATCTTTTATTTGTAGGTTTTATTATGATAGAACAGAGTGTCTTACAGAGAGGGAATGTGTAAATAAATCACAGTTTCTTAAAAAAATACAGACACCTTTAGAAAATTTCCCCTGGCAATGAAACTTGTTTGAGCCATATTTTTATTTCAAAATAAATGTAACTTACCGAGATTCACATTCCTTAAAGTAACTGGGGAACAGGAAAACAAAACAAAGAAGTGGAGTGAAGTCATAAATTGTAATAGACCCTTAAGGTAAAATCATTCCTAATCTGAAAGATTTAGCTTCACTTTAAAATGGCAAAAATGGAAACTAAGTATATTTTATTATATTTTAAACACTTTCATAATAATTTACAATACACTTTAAACACATGATTACTGTTTGTCACTAAGGAAACAGCATGTATTACTCATGTATAAGAGTATGTATTTAGGTGACTACTTATGCCTATGACCAAAAAATAATGAATTATTCAAATTCCAAAAGACAGAAGCAATTAAACGATCTATTGTTACTCAAAAGGTCATGAGTTTCAAGAATGTAATATAAATTTTATTTATGGAAGCCTTGTTTATGAATTCCTTTTGAGTTTATTATTCAAACAAAAATTAACTGTTTAAATTTAGTAAGTTTCAGAAAACATTCGTTTTCTATTCAGTATGGGAAATATGGAAAATCTAGATACACATTATTGTAAGAATCACCAAAGTTTTGAAGCAACAGAAAAAAATCAAAAAGTCCTGAATTTCACTTATTCTCTGTTCTAAAGATACTTTTCAAAGTTTAATATTTACAACCACAATTTTAAATCTTAGGGTAAATATTCAAAGGATATCAACTTAATATTGTGCTCTAAGCGAACTCAAAAATAATCATACCTATTAAGGAGATATTTTGTTTTCCTCCACCTTCTACTCAAGGGATGAACTGAATTTGTCATGTTATTGATACTACCTTATTTGGGGGAACAGTGATTCACACAAATAGTGATTTCATTTTGTATAGAATCTTGATGTAACAAAAGCTTCCTAAAATAAGGAAACTTGACATCACATACCTTTCTTTTATGTGTTGTATATTAAAAGTCTATATTATTAGTTAGTCAACATAAATGTACAAGCTACTATAACAGTGCAACTAGAGGGTTGGTCTTTTGAGAGTCTATCATTAATGAAATTGAAAGGTTAAAAACTGATGCTTAGAACTTGATGGCTAGGGAAGATTATTTATGGAATAATTCACATTGTAATTTCAGAGCCAGAGTTTAATGCATGACTTCATTGTATTTGAAATGCAGTGAACCCCATGGTTAGCTATGTTCTCAAAAGGAAACCATCCATTTTCACTTCAAAGTATACACAGATATCAAGTCACCAAATATAACTACATTACTGAAGATTTTGACCCATGGAAATCTTTTTACAACTTAATTGTTGAATGAGGTATTAGGATCTTGATGTAACCATCCATACTTCCTTGTCTTCGGGAATATTGTGCAACTTTGAAAAAGCCTACTGAGCTGAATATAAAGTGAGAAAAGCATGCAATTAAAAGTTTTAGTGAACTAAATTTGAATCCTGTTACTGTCATTTATTAGCTTTACATCTTGAGTAAAAGTGATTAACCAGTCTTGATTTTCTGACTTGAAGCAAAGATTGTAAAATACATCTAAAAGAGAAGCTTGTAAAGATAAAATGAGAAACACATAGAATACTTAAAACAATATCTGCCTTACACTAGGAGCTCAATATTACCCTTTCTATTCACACTCACTTCAAACTACATCTATTTTCAAACTTTTTTTTTGTCATCACATAATTGCAAATCTAAAGGAAATTTTTGCTTAAATCAGTGGTTCTAAATCTTGGTGAATTAGAATATTCTCAGTTCAGTTCAGTTCAGTTCAGTCGCTCAGTTGTGTCCGACTCTTTGTGACCCCATGAATCACAGCATTCCAGGCCTCCCTGTTCATCACCAACTCCCGGAGTTCACTCAGACTCATGTCCATTGAGTCAGTGATGCCATCCAGCCAT
>SJYX01000906.1:458520-481215 GCA_006410675.1 Oreotragus oreotragus
GACCTTAGTCAGCAAAGTAATGTCTCTGCTTTTGAATATGCTATCTAGGTTAGTCATAACTTTCCTTCCAAGGAGTAAGCAACTCTGTTTCCACTATTTCCCCATCTATTTCCCATGAAGTGATGGGACCAGTGATGGGACCTGTGATCTTCGTTTTCTGACTGTTGAGCTTTAAGCCAACTTTTTCACTCTCCACTTTCACTTTCATCAAGAGCTTTTTTAGTTCCTCTTCACTCTCTGCCATTCTAGGCCTTCTCAAAGTTGGACTCTGGAATTATTAAGATTTTAGAACAAATTAGATTCTACAGTCTCATCCATAAATTATTAACTAATGAAAAATACAATGATATTTCCTGTAGGTAAAATAAAAAAATTATAATTGTCTCATTGGCTGTCCTGCCATTAGTATCGGAGAAAGCGATGGCACCCCACTCCAGTACTCTTGCCTGGAAAATCCCATGGATGGAGGAGCCTGGTGGGCTGCCGTCTATGGGGTCGCACAGATTTGGACACAACTGAAGCGACTTAGCAGCAGCAGCAGCAGCAGCCATTAGTACGTGCCTATCCTGCAGCAACAGTAGTATTCCAAGCAATTATTATCATCTTAAAAGTATTTTTACAAAGAAAAGTTGGAAGAAAAACTAGTTGAAGAGAGAACCAAATGAACGAGCAAACCCTAGATGTGTGCTTGCTCAGAGGTGTCCGACTCATTGCTATCCCACGGACTCTAGCCTGCCGGGCTTCTCTGTCCATGGAATTTTCCAGACAAGAATACTGGAGTGGGTTGCAATTTCCTCCTCCATGGGATATTCCCAGCCCAGAGACTGAACCCCGTCTCCTGAGTCTCCTGCATTTGCAGGCAAATTCTTTATCACTGAGCCACTTGGGAAGCCCAAACCCTAGGTAGGAACCAGAAAGAACCAAGGAAAGAAGAGTTGGAAGTGAACTTTGGCATTAGAAAAAAATAACAAATAAAGAAGGGTACTTAATATCATCATCAAACAGAGTTCAAAGAGAAATAAGGCTGAATATAGAATATTTATTTTGACTGGTAAATCACTGTGGCCAGCATAAATATATAATTTTTGTATTAGTAGTCTACAAGGAATTGGATGATCTATGATACCACCAAAATAACTCTGGCTGAGATACACATGGATTTCTATGTTCCAAAATTCAATGGATATTTTTTGCTTTTTTTGAACTCCAAGCCAGATTTGGTGCTGTTGACAATTTTTTCTTATATAGTTATCTTTCCTTGGCTTAATTTATGTTAAAATTTCCTTATTCCTAACTCTGGCTATTTATTAAATCTCCATTGCAGACATCTTCCTATCTTGACTGTGTAATTATTCTAAACTTAGTCTCTTATTCTCTTATCATTTTATAATCTCTTTTCATACAATCTTATTCCGAACAGTCTTATTCATGTCTATAGTTTGATACATGAATTCCAAATGTTTATCTCTAACCCAGACTTTACTGTTGTTAAAGCCTACAAGCCTGCTACCTTTTCTACAGTTCCACCTAGACATCTCCAAAGCACTCTTAACTCATGGCATCTTCTAGAATCTTCCCTCTAATAAACTTAAATTCCCAAATTCAGGAAATAGATACACTGTTGATCTAGGTCTGTAAGCTAGAAACTCAAGAGTCAACCCATATTCACCTTTAGTTTCTAAATGTGTCTCTAACCATTAACTCACTTGACCACCAAATTTATTTCCTATAGGAAGGATAATTTGTTCGAGATCCAGAACTTATCATATAAATTCTTCTGCTTTTAGTATCTTTTCATTCCTCTTATAAATGGCTTAATTTTTTTTTAGAATAAAGACTAAAATATTTAATAGTGCATACAAGACTCAGAATGATTTCTCTCTCTTCTACCTTTCACTAAACCCCAAAGACGTTAGATGTTAGTTATTAAGGGTTGTTTAAGCATAAAGGATAACTCTACATTCTTGAATATGGAAGACCAGATGAAGTAGAGAGAAACAAATTAAACAAATTAAAGCTATCTTAAAAAGGAAGGTAGTAATGGCAGAATCAAGATCTCAGAAGTAGGAGTCAAGAGGTATAGTCTAAAAAAAGAAAAGATACCCTTCCTAGTAAATCAGAAGAGTAAAAATTGGTACAGATGATCTTACAAAGCAGAAATAGAGAAACAGATGCAGAGAACAAATACATAGATAGCAAAGGGGGAAAAGGGAAGTGGGGTGAATTGGGGGACTGGATTAATTTATACACACTATTGATACGATGTATAAAATAGATAACTAATGAGAATCTACTGCATAGTATAGAGAACTCTACTCAGTGTTCTATGGTGACCTAAATGAGAAGGAAATCCAAAAAAGAGGGAATATATATATATTCACTTTGAATATATATGATTCACTTTGATGTACAATAGAAACTAATACAATATTATAAAGCAACTATATTCTAGTATTTTTTAATACAAAAAAGGAATTAAATTTATGAATATGTACCCCTTACAGTTGTTTTCAACTAAATTTTATGCTGTGATTGATTATCGTTTATGTGGCCATGCTTGTGTGCTAAGTCGCTTCAGTCTTACCTGACTCTTTGTGACACCATGGACTGTAGCCTGCCAGGCTTCTCTATCCATGGGATTTGCCAGGCAAGAATACTGGAATGAGTTGCCATTTCCTTGGATGTTAAAACTCATTACTAGACAAGACTAAAAAAAGAAAAGATACCCTTCCTAGTAAATCAGAAGAGTAAAAATTGGTACAGATGATCTTACAAAGCAGAAATAGAGAAACAGATGCAGAGAACAAATACATAGATAGCAAAGGGGGAAAAGGGAAGTGGGGTGAATTGGGGGACTGGATTAATTTATACACACTATTGATACGATGTATAAAATAGATAACTAATGAGAATCTACTGCATAGTATAGAGAACTCTACTCAGTGTTCTATGGTGACCTAAATGAGAAGGAAATCCAAAAAAGAGGGAATATATATATATTCACTTTGAATATATATGATTCACTTTGATGTACAATAGAAACTAATACAAAATTATAAAGCAACTATATTCTAGTATTTTTTTAATACAAAAAAGGAATTAAATTTATGAATATGTACCCCTTACAGTTGTTTTCAACTAAATTTTATGCTGTGATTGATTATCATTTATGTGGCCATGCTTGTGTGCTAAGTCGCTTCAGTCTTACCTGACTCTTTGTGACACCATGGACTGTAGCCTGCCAGGCTTCTCTATCCATGGGATTTGCCAGGCAAGAATACTGGAATGAGTTGCCATTTCCTTGGATGTTAAAACTCATTACTAGACAAGACATAGGTTAATCTTTCATTTTTTTATTATTGGGTTTCAATTTAAGATATTCCTGCTTCAGAAATGTAAAATGTTTGTAACTTCTTAATTTGCTTTTCCAATAATGTCATAAAGCTACCATGTGCAATATCTTTATTTTTAGTTTACTGGAAGATTTTCTACTTTGTAAAGTAATTATTCTCCAATTAAAAAATAAAATAAAAAGGCTTTCTGTGAGTTTTGCAAACTGATCAATGCAGCTGTGCATTTTTTCCTAAGAGATGACACCAAAGAGCAGGTCCACCCTAAAAAGATTAAAATTCGCACTATTGAAGACATTCAAAAGAAGCTGCTAAAGACACTGAGAGCAATTCCAGTTATTAGCAGATGTGTGCTCTTATGAGTGTATAAGTACCTCTTCATATCACTTTATCACTCATAAAGTGTCACTGTGTAAACTCCTTTCTGAGTGGAAGCCAAGCACTTTTGGAAGCTGAATAACTCTTTCGGGCAACTAGAGGTCTATTCATTTCATTAAAACGGTGAATAGTGCATGAACTAGAAGAATCTGATTTAATGAGTATTAAATAATTCATTTTCTGTATAATTTTACCTGGGATGTGACTGTAAAGTATGGAGATTGATTTTTACATGCATATTTGAACATAAAAATCCTGAGAACTGATATTCGTAAAGAGAATAATGTTTGGATACGGTATGTTTATTTCAATAATGATTTCAGCAGTTAAGAACATTTGATAATCATATTTTGAAATTAGCTTAAAAGTAAGATAATTGGCCAAAGAAGAAATTCTTTGGATATTTTCATCATAAATACTTTTGTAGAGACTAAAGTGCAATTTCCTGTTTCAAGTTTTTTGTTTTTTTATTAAAATTGGAAAACTTAAAGTGGTTTGGAAAGAATAAATCTTTTACAGGTTAGCATTAGCATTAATGTTTTGAGGTTTAATCTCCTCTGAATTAATAGGTCTTCACATCAGGTGATCAAAGTATTGGCACTTCAGCCTCAGCATCAATCCTACCAATGAACATTTCGGGTTGATTTAATTTAGGATTGACAGGTTTGATCTTCTTGCAGTCCAAGAGTCTTCTCCAGCACTACAGTGTGAAGCATCACTTCTTGGGTGCTCAGCCTTCTTCATGGTCCAGCTCTCACATCTATACATGACTACTGGAAAAACCATAACTTTAAATACTATATTGTCCTTTGTCTGCAAAGTGATGTCTCTGCTTTTTAATATGCTGTCTAAAAGAAGGGAATGACAAATCACTTCAGTATTCTTGCCTTGAGAACCCCATGAATAATATGATGTTTTGCTGTTATTACCCAATATAAACTACTTGAAACAGGAAACTTCCCACAAGCTAAATCAGCCCAACAAGTAGGTCTCCACACCCTTATCAGAGAACACTAGTTGTCAGGTGCTCAGGTGTGCTCACCTGTGTCTGACTCTTCATGACCCATGGGCTGTAGCCCACCAGTCTCTTCTGTCCATGGAATTTTCCAGGCAAGAATACTGGAGTGAGTTGCCATGTCCTACTCCAGGGGATCTTCCTAACTCAAGGACCCAAGCTGCATCTCTTGCATTGATAGGTGGATTCCTTATCATTGAGCCACGTGGGAAGCCCAGTTGTCAGGACCAACTATTAATATGGAAACCGATAGCCTATATACCTTTGAGGTTGTGCATGATTTAGGAATGTTATGGGAATAAAAGCGTTTTCTTACATCCTCTGGGGGCTCAACCATAAATGGACAGGTAAACAATCTTCTTATTGCTATTTTCTCACCTTCTGAAGTTTCTGTCATCAACATTGAGGCTTGCTTTAAAAGAGTGCACCTGAGTACCAGGGAAATACCTTGACTGACTTTCAGCTATAGGTAGCAGAAACAGGATCTATACAGAAGGTGGCAGGTGTAGGTGAAGTTCATTCTGCTTCTACAAAAGAATGACTGCTTGTTGCCAGGCTTTTGCCATCTTGATGCCCTTGCAACATGCCAGCAGCCTTCTTCTGAATCAGAATTTACATGAATTTACATGAACAAACAATAGTCATAAATTAAATAATTAGGAAGCCATGCTGGCTGTTTGATTCTTTTTGGCTCCCTAACAAATCCCATTATTAGGTTTTGCCTTCCTTCACTCACCATGGTACATTTAAGTTGACTATTCAAATTTATAATAAATAATAGTGGGAAGACCTGTAAAATCTTCAAAAACAGTTCACCACTAAGGTCCGACCTACCAAGTTTCATAATCCTGGAAAAGCTATTCCCAGAGGTCTCAAACCTCTCCCTATTGGACCCTTTGCACATCTGCAGTTGGCCTCATTCAGCTAAGCACTTAGGATGGATTATCAATATTTTCTTGTTACTGTGTGTATATTTTCAGCATGGAGTGAAGCCTTCCCTGGCTTCAGGCTTATGCCATAGAAACTGTTAGAAAATATGTTTCTCACTTTGATATTCCTTCCACAGTCTCCACTGAGCAAGGCAACCACTTAACTGGGCAAATTGTACAAGCCTTAACAAAAACTTTGCAAAATTCTTGCAATTGCCATTATCCTATCACCCTCAATCATCAGGCAAGGTTAAGAGCACTAATGGGATCCAAAAACTTAAAATCTTATCCTGGAAAAGCTATTCCCAGAGGTCTCAAACCTCTCCCTATTGGACCCTTTGCACATCTGCAGTTGGCCTCATTCAGCTAAGCACTTAGGATGGATTATCAATATTTTCTTGTTACTGTGTGTATATTTTCAGCATGGAGTGAAGCCTTCCCTGGCTTCAGGCTTATGCCATAGAAACTGTTAGAAAATATGTTTCTCACTTTGATATTCCTTCCACAGTCTCCACTGAGCAAGGCAACCACTTAACTGGGCAAATTGTACAAGCCTTAACAAAAACTTTGCAAAATTCTTGCAATTGCCATTATCCTATCACCCTCAATCATCAGGCAAGGTTAAGAGCACTAATGGGATCCAAAAACTTAAAATCTCTAAACTTGTTGAACTACTGGACTCTATTGGCCTAAGGAATTGCAAAGTCAGCCTTGCTGACTATTTAAAGTACCCTCTTTTGGAAACATAAGTTCACTCCACATGAAATCATCTTGTTTCAGCTCATGCTTAGTTGCTCAGTCATGTCCAACTGTTTGTGACACTCTGGATTAACTCACCTGACTCCTCTGTCCATGGGATTTCCCAGGCAAGAATACTGGAGTGGGTTGTTCTTTCCTTCTCCAGAGGAACTTTCCAACCTAGGGATAGAACCTGCATCTAAAGAACCTGCCTGCCTTTTCAGATAGACATAAAAGAGGCTGGTTCCATTCCTGGGTCAGGAAGATCCCCTGAAGGAGGGCGTGGCAATCCATTCCAGTATTCTTGCAATGGCAACCCACTCCAGTACTCTTGCCTGGAAAATCCCATGGATGGAGGAGCCTGGTAGGCTGCAGTCCATGGGGCTGCACAGAGTCGGACATGACTGAAGCAACTTAGCAGCAGCAGCATTCTTGCCTTAAGAGTTCCTTGGCCAGAGGAGCCTGGAGGCTACAGTCCATAGGATCACACAGAGTCAGACTAAACTGAAGCAGCTTAGCTGCACTCCTGGTTGCCTGGCAGATTCATTATCACTGAACCATCAGGGAAGCCCTCCACATGCAACAGTCATCAATAACCCAATGAACTAAGACATCCTTAATTTAGATTGTTGACTTAGAAAGGCTCTACCAGGAGATCTTCATGACACAAGATTTTCTTCCTTTGTCATACTGGTTAGGCTGGCTAGAAGTAAATGTAAATGAAAATATAATAAGAAATCTTTCCTCAACTCTTGATATTTCAGAATCTTCTTCTAAGATGAAAATCCTTACACTCTCTTGCAAAGTTGTTCATAATAATAAGATATATTTTGCTTATATGTAAGCTAAGCAATGAGGTGTCCAGGCTATAAGCAAACATTACCTGCTGTATCTAGAGTAACCCTTCCAGGAGTATTGAAACTCAATTACATAAAATCATCAAGCAAGCCACTTAACTTAAAAGAGTAACTCCTTGAATAAAGTTTTCCTTTGACCCACTTGATTTTGATTGGTTTGGGTCTTAGGGAATGTCATGCCAAACTGAGAATTATCCTGCTTATTTTTAATATAATCACAATAATATCCCTGGTGTGTTTATCTCTCAAAAAACTTAAATGCATGTGCATTCACATCTACTAACTGCCAAGCTGTTGATCTCCCTAAGAGTGGAATGTTAGAATGCCTCAGGGATTTAGCAAAAATATCTTGACAAACAGATACGACATAAAGGATCCCCCTCCAAAAAAAATTTTCAGTTGGTAGCTGAGAGTGGTACTAATGCCTTAAATGTTGACCACATCTCTCAGCAAAGCCAAGAGTTTGATAAAAAGCAGAGGGTTATTTTAAAAAAAGGAAACAGCAGGCCAAAATAGAGTCATTTGTGCTAAATGTAGGCTTCCTAGGTGGTGCTAGTAAAAAAGAACTTGCCTGCCAATGCAGGAGACATAGAGACAAGGATTCAATCCCTGGATCAGGAAGATCCCCTGGAGGAGGGCATGGGAGCCCATTCCCAGCATTTTGCCTGAAAAATTCCATGGACAAAGGAGCCTGCTGGGCTATAGTCCATGAGGTCACAAAAGAGTCAGACATAACTGAAGTGACTGAGCTAAATACACATTACCAAAAAAAAAAAACTTAATACCTACCTAATTGTAATTTCAATCTTCCCCAAGATGTACTCTTAGCAAGTCAGTTTGGAATTTCCTGGTCAGCACCAGAGGAGTAACTGGCCTTGGTACTCCAAAGGAAGGTGACCTAGACTGAAATAATCCTCTTTTCATTTATGACTTCCTTGTCTCAGCACTTTAGCATTCCAGTCCCCTATTATGAAAAGGACATCTTTTCTGGGTGTTAATTCTAATTCCTGGTCAGCACCAGAGGAGTAACTGGCCTTGGTACTCCAAAGGAAGGTGACCTAGACTGAAATAATCCTCTTTTCATTTATGACTTCCTTGTCTCAGCACTTTAGCATTCCAGTCCCCTATTATGAAAAGGACATCTTTTCTGGGTGTTAATTCTAAAAGGTCTTGTAGGTCTTCATAAAACCGTTCAACTTCAGCTTTTTCAGCATTACTGGTTGGGGTATAGACTTGGATAACTGTGATATTGAATGGTTTGCCTTGGAAACGAACAGAGATCATTCTGTCGTTTTTGAGATTGCATCCAAGTACTGCATTTCGGACTCTTTTGTTGACCATGATGGCTACTCCATTTCTTCTGAGGGATTCCTGCCTGCAGTAGTAGATATAATGGTCATCTGAGTTAAATTCACCCATTCCAGTCCATTTTAGTTCTCTGATTCCTAGAATGTCGACGTTCACCCTTGCCATCTCTTGTTTGACCACTTCCAATTTGCCTTGATTCATGGACCTGACTTTCCAGGTTCCTATGCAATATTGCTCTTTACAGCATCAGATCTTGCTTCTATCACCAGTCACATGCACAACTGGGTATTGTTTTTGCTTTGGCTCCATCCCTTCATTTTTTCTGGAGTTATTTCTCCACTGATTTCCAGTAGCATATTGGGCACCTAACGACCTGGGGAGATTCTCTTTTGATATCCTATCATTTTGCCTTTTCATACTGTTCATGGGGTTCTCAAGGCAAGAATACTGATGTGGCTTGCCATTCCCTTCTCCAGTGGACCACATTCTATCAGACCTCTCCACCATGACCCGCCCGCCTTGGGTTGCCTTGCAGGCATGGCTTGGTTTCATTGAGTTAGACAGGAACAAATTAGGCTACTTAAAAAAGAAAATGAGTTTAGCTAAAGACATCTTTGGCTTTCCAGGTGGCACAGTGGTAAAGAATGTGCCTGCCAATGCAGGAGACACAAAAGACATAGGTTCATTCCTAGGTTGGGAAGATCTCCGGGAGGAAGAAATGGCAACCCACTCCAGTATTCTTGCCTGGAGAATTCCATGGCCAGAGCCTGACAGGCTAGAGCCCATGGGGTCACAAAGAGTTGAACACAGACTGAGCCACACACACATAAGACATCTCTGTCATTTTAAAAGCAAGCAATCAACAGAGATTGCCTTCTAGATTCTGAGGGGAAACAAAACCTGTCACACACATTGCTGTTTTTGAAGGGAAATAAAACTCATACACACTCCTAAATATGCAGGGTCTGAGAAGATATCCACATATTCTTCCTGATAACATACTAATTGAACAATGATCCAGATGTCTTAGATAAACTGTAAATCTTCCTATAAAATGATGAATGGCGAACACTAACACTTACTAAATACTGTATTTATTCAATAATTTTTAAGTCAATGCTTAGTGCATTAATGTATTAGTTTATTTCAATTCCAGTAGTGATGACTTCAAGTCTATTTGGGCAAATCTAAAAATGTGATAAAAGAGCTTCATTAGAGAAAGAGGAGAGAAAAAGCAGCAGAGACAGGACTCTGCAAGAGGTTGTCACAATAGATTCCAGCAACACTAGCAAATGTGTACTTTCTGAAGATAAGAGATATAACCAAAACTGAAATATCCATGTCCCTTTTTTAAATAAGCAGGACTTTCGAATTGTGTTTAGTTTATAGAAACAAAGAATGTGGCATTCTATGAAGTACCATGGAGACATAGAAGATGAAGCAACTCAGACATTAAGACTTGAATTATGAAAATCAAACATCTGGACTACTAATAAAGTATCTCTCTATGGGCTTCTGTGGTGGTTCAGTGGTAAAGAATCCACCTGCAGTGCTAGAGATGCGGGTTTGGCCCTTGGATCAGAAGATCCTCTGGAGAAGGAAATGGCCACCCATTCTAGTATTCATGCCTGGGAAATCCCATGGACAGAGAAGCCTTGTGAAATATAATCCATGAGGCTGCAAAAGAGTCAGTCATGACTTAGTGCCTAAAGCAATAACAACTTTCCAAAGGAATCTTTTGCAAATAGCTGATCCTTGTTGATTTAACAATGAACTTTTAAAAAGACACTAGCAGAGCTTGGATGCAATATCACCATAATTATGAAAGAAAAGACAAAAGTAGCAGAACTTTCCAACAGATGAAGGCTACTTACCAGAAAAGTGTGGCTACTTAGTTTGTGAAAGATGTGAGCAATAATTACCCAATATTTTTCAGTAATGAAGTAATTGCTTTTTTGAAGGGAGACCTCAAAGTAGAAAGGCAGAAATTCAGGGAAGAAAAAGAAAGTCAATAAAATAAAATATGGCCTGCCAAAACTCTCAAAAAAAAAAAAAAAAAAGAAATAACATGAAAGATTATTACAAAGTAAATATTTTAAAATATAGGAAAGCAAAGGAAAATAGGAATTATGTATTATAAAATACAGTAAGTTATAAGAAGAATTTTTAAAAGTGTGTTCTGTACTAAGTTGCTTCAGTCTTGTCTGACTCTTTGCAACCCCATGGACTGTAGTCCTTCAGTATCTCTGTCCATGGAATTCTCCAGGCAAGAATACTGGAGTGGGTTGCCATTCCTTCTCCAGGGGTCTTCCTGACCCAGGAATTGAACTCAGGTCTCCTGCATTGCAGGCAGATTCTTTACCATCTGGCCTACCAGGGAAGCCCAAACGTAAGCTGTGTCTAAGTACTTCTGCAAGATAAATATGTAGAAATGTAATTATAAGGTCAAAATATAAATACATTCAAATGTATTTTTCTAAAATAACTTGCAGAAAATTTAAAAATGACACCAACACTGTAGTCTCACAAACTTGTCTTAAATATTTGTACAAAAAGTGTTCTTTTAATTAAACGTATGTGTGTATGTGTGTGTGCTCAGTCGTGTCCAACTCTCTGCGACCCTTAGGACTGTCACCCTTTAGGCTCCTCTGTCCATGGGATTCTCCAGGCAAGAATACCGGAGTGGGTTGCCTTTCCTTTTTCCAAAGAATTTCCCCAACCTCTATTAAACCCATATCTCCTGTATCTCCTGCACTGGCAGCAGGATTCTTTACCACTGAGCCACCACACTGTGCTGCTGTGCTTAGATGCTCAGTCGTGTCTGACTCTTTGCAACCTCATGGACTATAGCTGGCTCCTCTGTCCATGGGATTCTCCAGGCAAGAATACTGGAGGTGGTTGTCATGCCTTCCTCCAAGGGATCATCCCAATCCAGGGATCGAACTCAGGTCTCCTGCACTGCAGGTGGATCCTTTACCCTCTGAACCACCACGGAAGCCCATGAATACTGAAGCTGGTAGCCTATTCCCTCTCTAGGGGATCTTCCCAAACCAGGAATGGAACCGGGGTTCCTGAATGGCAGGCAGATTCTTTACCTGCTGAGCTACCAGGGAAGGTTTTAGAGGATGTTTTAAAATTGAATTATTATGTAAGACCTCTACATGCAAGAAATAGAACTTACTGAATAGTGCGGATCTGACATTCCCTTCAAAAGACAGTTCCCAAGTTGAAGAGAACTGGAACTTCTGAAAATAAAGCCTTCAATTTAAAATTTAAAAATAAATAAAATATTTTACAGCTATTGCCACATGGATCTACAGTGATATTACCATTCCCTATCCAGAAAAATGGAATGAAGCCACTTATGTTCTTTTACTTTCACTTTTTTTTTAAATGAAATGCTTTCACACTGTATATCACCATTTAAAAAACTCCACCACTATGATAGGTGATAGAGTGGTATTACATAGTTGTTTAAACTAAAATTTTAAAATCATATGGTAAAAGAATTCTTACTGAAGCTTGCATTTCTGTATCTGAAAATTGACTGTTCACAAACATTTCTCATTTTACTGTTGATTGTTGATTGTTTTTGATATTGATTCAGAAGAGCTCTTTACATGTTAAGTAAATCAATACATTTTGCTGGTTTTATGTATTATAATAAGTCTTCCACAGATTGTCATTTTTTTTGTCGATGTTCTTTTCCACTTCTGCAGACAAGCCTTTTGAATTTTAAGGTAACTAAAATCATTTTGTACTTAATTAGAAAGGCTCTCTTCCTCTATAATTTTATTTTCACTTTGCATAAATTCCCCTATATTTAAACTCATACATAGTGTACCATCTATTGCTGCATCGTAGTGTTTTAGCCAATTTTTAGTCATTGGTTATTGCTTGTTGTCTTTTATTTATTTAAATTCTAAGCAGTGTTGATAGAACATCCATAACTTTTACATACATTATTTTAGTCATGTCTGTCTCCTTATGGCTATTTATTTTGTCTTATAATTACAGGTTCAAATAGCATTCTTGTATTTAACACTTTTCGTGTGTAACCCTGCCACACAACCCTCAATGAACATTGTTACAATTTACATGCCCACAGGCAGTATACAAGAGATATCATTTCTTGACATCATTACCAATACTGAGTGTTGTTAGTCTTAAATACATTTTTCAATAGCAAATTTTTGTGTTCACACTTAAAACAAATATGAATGACATTATTTATACCCAGTCCTTTGTTTTTTTTTTTTTTTTTCTAGATTTCTTTTCTACTACTTTTCACTTCCAGCTTAGCTCATTTCTTGTGCCATTCAGGCAGAGAACGATGGGAGGGAGAAAGTTACCCTCTGGGTAAATGGTAGACAAAATATACAATGAGAAATTAGGGTTGTTTCTGCTCTAAATAAGGGGATAACTTGTTTCCAGCAACTTATTTACATGTTTCTTTTCTTCAATCTAACAGTCTCTCTCTCTTTTTTTTTTTGTCTTGTGATAAAAACATCATCTCAGTTATATTTTGTTTGCTCCCACAGCCCATTTAAAGTTCCAGTGTATTCTGTTCTCATTTGTCTGGGGAAAAGATGGACTATGTCTGTGAGGCTGAATGAGACTCAGATTTCATATCATTTTCTTGCATTCCCTATCATCACAAGTGGCAGAGCAAGGCAATTCATCCTTTTTCCACTGAAATCCTTCTCTGTGGCACAAAGCTCCAGGCAGGCAGGCTGGAGACTTGCCTGTCCTCCAAAGGCTGCAGCTGTAAAACTGCTCTTGCAAGATCAGACCCTTGCTAATTACAATACTAACATCTATTAACTTTTTCATTCATCGCAAATTTTCATTCATTTCTTAAGGCTAATACTAATTGCAACTTTAAGAAAATAATAATGCTAAATAGGGCAAGCAATCTGGGAACCCAAATGGTATATTCCCCTCCTGATACACATTCTCTCATTAGACACATTCACAGAGGAGGGAAAAATCCCTCCAAAGAGCTGACACTGCAAATTATTATTTTTATAAATTATGTTTGTTCTAAGGTTATTGAATATACAATTTTTCTAACTTATAAAGTGAGAGTTTGGGGATAATCGACTTGGTAAGCAGTCTCAATGGAGAGTTTAAAATGAGGGAAAACATATTAAAGAGGAAATAATAAGAGGAGTAAAGTACTAGACTTTGAAACATAATCTAGGATAAACCAAAGGGACTCTTAATAAACATGATCTTTGTTAAGTTTGCTCTGGATATAACCAGCAAAGATCACAGGACTATTTTGCTAGTGAAGAAAAAGCCTCTTCCCTAAAATGATTCCCATGTCTGGTCTGTTTTTGACCTTCTGGCGAAAATTATCATATCAAAATGGTAGCTAAAATAAAGTAAAATTATTTTCATTGGATGAGAGAAGAATGCACTCTTATTTTATTTATCAGTTTGGTAAGAATTCATTGACAAGTCAATCCTTATAATTAGTCATTTCCTAGTTATGCAAATCAGAACACTCCCTTGCTTGTGTTTATTACTGGGACTTCTGGGTACAGGATAAGTTTCTATTCATCAAAATTGCATTTTAGAGCTTCTACTTCCTAAACTATGTTTACCATTACTGTCAAAAGCCAAATTAGCATTCCCATTTTATTACAGAATGAGCTAAGTTTAAAGGGAGTAAATAGAGTGGTATGAGTTAATAAACTCTAGTTTGTATTCAGGTAAATGTCAACTAACTTGAGATGATAAGTATGCTTACTGTTCTTCAGCAGAAATGGCTAGCATGGTGCAGTCCATAAGCTTGCAAATAGTAAGACAGGCAGAGTTGGACACAACTTAGCAACTGAACAACTGTTCTTTGACCAAAGTGCAATAACATATGCAGCTGCATGTATGGCAACCATATATGGGACTTTATCTTTCCTGGTTCATCAGCTCTATTCAAATGTTGAAGATGAAATTTGGAAGCTGGGATAATCCACAGTTGTCATATAATAGAGGTGATCCCCTTAGGACTTATTCTCATCCACAATGACATTAATTCTTAACACTTGACTCAAGGTGTTTCTTTCCATTCAACATTCAGTCATTTCCAGAATCAGCTGGGGAAGAGCCAGTTATGAGTTCAGTGTGATGACCACTCAAAGGTTCAGTTCCATCACATGATGGGTTTTGAAGAGCTTCTGCCCCAAATTTTAAGGTTTCTCTTATTGGTAATCAGTAATATTGACTAGCCAAAGCCTTTGACTGTGTGGATCACAATAAACTGTGGAAAATTCTGAAAAAGATGGGAATACCAGAGCACTTGACCCGCCTCTTGAGAAACCTATATGCAGGTCAGGAAACAACAGCTGGAACTGGACATGGAACAACAGACTGGTTCCAAATAGGAAAAGGAGTACGTCAAGGCTGTATATTATCTCCCTGCTTATTTAACTTGTACGCAGAGTACATCATGAGAAACGCTGGGCTGGAAGATGCACAAGCTGGAATCAAGATTGCCGGAAGAAATATCAATAACCTCAGATATGCAAATGACACCACCCTTATGGCAGAAAGTGAAGAGAAAGTAAAAAGCCTTTGATGAAAGTGAAAGTGGAGAGTGAAAAAGTTGGCTTAAAGCTCAACATTCAGAAAACAAAGATAATGGCATCTGGTCCCATCAATTCATGGGAAATGGGGAAACAGTGGAAACAGTGTCAGACTTTATTTTGGGGGGCTCCAAAATCACTGCAGATGGTGATTGCAGCCATGAAATTAAAAGATGCTTACTCCTTGGAAGGAAAGTTATGACCAACCTAGATAGCATATTGAAAACCAGAGACATNAACATTCAGAAAACAAAGATCATGGCATCTGGTCCCATTAATTCATGGGAAATGGGGAAACAGTGGAAACAGTGCCAGACTTTATTTTGGGAGGCTCCAAAATCACTGCAGATGGTGATTGCAGCCATGAAATTAAAAGATGCTTACTCCTTGGAAGGAAAGTTATGACCAACCTAGATAGCATATTGAAAACCAGAGACATTATTTTGCCACCAAAGGTCTGTCTAGTCAAGGCTATGGTTTTCCCTGTGGTCATGTATGGATGTGAGAGTTGGACTGTGAAGAAAGCTGAGCGTTGAAGAATTGATGCTTTTGAACTGTGATGTTGGAGAAAACTCTCAAGAGTCCCTTGGACTGCAAGGAAATCCAACCAGTCCATTCTGAAGGAGATCAGTCCTAGGATTTCTTTGGAGGGACTGATGCTGAAGCTGAAACTCCAGTACTTTGGCCACCTCATGCAAACAGTTGACTCACTGGAAAAGACTCTAATGCTGGGAGGGATTGGAGGCAGGAGGAGAAGCGGACGACAGAGGATGAGGTGGCTGGATTGCATCACTGACTCAATGGACGTGAGTCTGAGTGAACTCCGGGAGTTAGTGATGGACAGGGAGGCCTGGTGCGCTGCGATTCATGGAGTTGCAGAGTGGGACACAACTGAGCGACTGAACTGAACTGAGTATGTTTCAACAGAGAGGAGAGGGAAATAGAAACTAAAGGTACTTTTTATTATAAATACTGGCCTTGCAAGAATTGCAAACACAGTTGAGTCACTGTTTTTATTACACAATAAACAGAGGCCACTCTTAGTCATAAGAACTGCTTGTCATATATAGCTTCTGAAATATGAGTACATACAGCAAAACTGGTAAAGGTAAACACTTATTCAGTGTCCCAACACTAGGATCATGGAGTATGAGAGTAAATTAAAGGAAAATAGAGCTCAGATTAGTAAATATGTCAGTTACAACACGTGTGCTCTTTTGCAATTAATCCATAGTCCAGCTTGTCAATGTTACTTTGCCCACTGTTTCTCAGTTTGGTTGTAGGTCCCTAAAGTTTGTGTCTGACTTAATTTTTGTATTTTGTGCAATGTTACTGCCTTTAATTTTCCTGCTTCTAGCTTTTGATACTAAATAAAACAGATAGTGTTACAAGAGCAGTGAGACTGCTGGATGGGTTGCCATTTCCTCCTCTAGGGGTTCTTCCCAACCTGGGGATCGAAACTTCGTCTTCTGTGGCTCCCTCATTGCAGGTGGATTCTTGACTGATTAGTCACAAGGGAAACCCCAAAGTGTGAACCATATTTGTATTAAAATATAGATACTCTAAATATTCAATAAGAAATTAAAAAAAAAACCCTAATAGGTGGAACTGACAAAAACAAAACAAAAACCTTCCATAAGGCACTGGACAAAGAATTTCACTACTGACTTCTTTCAGATATTTAAGAACCAAAAGGTTTTATCTATTTATACTTTTTGAGAGGTTATTTTACAAATTAAAACTTCTCCATATGTTTTCAAAGCTAAGCTGATAGAATATAAACAAGATAGCTCAAAAACACTATGGTGCAAAATTACATATAATAAACAGAAAAAAATCAAATGAAATATTAACAAGTGTGAAGGAATCCCACTAAACAAAAAGACAAGAAAATCCTATTATCATAGTTATTATTATATAATGTTTTCTGAAGTTTCTAACCAATAAAATTATTTATGAAAACAAAGAAACTGTATAAATATTAAGAATAAAGAGTAACAATTTGTATTGTTCAATAATTTGATTCCCTACCCAGGAAAATAAAGTTAATCTGAAAAACAGTTGTTTAGTAAAATGGCTAGGGACTAAAGAAATAATCTGAACTCATCAGTGTATTAATATTCAGGTACCATCGCTTCAGCATCATCTAGTTGGGTTTTGTTAAAAAATAAAAGCAAGGTTGATTTAATATTAAGTTTATTTCATGTTTTTTCAATATATTATCACCAATGAGAAAAAAACATTTCATGTGAAATTTTGGACTGGGAAATTTTTAACAGACCTTATTTTTTAGAGACATTTTAGGTTCACAGTAAAAATGAAAGTATGGAGGTTCCCATATCCTTCCTGCCCACAAAAATTCATAGCTTCTCCCACAATCATCATCTCCTACCAGAGTGGCACATTTGTTACAACTGATGAACATACACTGAACCATGATTATAATCCAGAATACATAGTTTACATCAAAATTCACTCTCCATGTTGTACATTCCAGGTTTGGACAAATATATAATGAGATGTCAGCATCATTATATTGGGTTGGCTGCAAAGTTTGCTCAAGATTTTCCATAACTTCTTGTTCAGTTCAGTTCAGTTCAGTAGCTCAGTCATATCCGACTCTGCAACCCCATGAATCGCAGCACGTCAGGCCTCCCTGTCCATCACCAACTCCCAGAGTTCACTCAGACTCACGTCCATCAAGTCGGTGATGCCACCCAGCCATTTCATCCTCTGTCATCCCCTTCTCCTCCTGCTCCCAATTCCTCCCAGCACCAGAGTCTTTTCCAATGAGTCAACTCTTAGCGTGAGGTGGCCAAAGTACCGGAGTTTCAGCTTTAGCATCATTCCTTCCAAAGAAATCCCAGGGCTGATCGCCTTCAGAATGTACTGGTTGGATTTCCTTGCAGTCCAAGGGATTCTCAAGAGTCTTCTCCAACATCACAGTTCAAAAGCATCAATTCTTGGGCACTCAGCCTTCTTCACAGTCCAACTCTCACATCCATACATGACCACAGGAAAAACCATAGCCTTGACTAGACAGACCTTATAGAAACACCCAAATGGAATTTTTGGCCAACTTGATCGTATTACATAAGGTAGTTTCACTGCCCTAAAAATACTCTATTCTACTACTCATCCCTCTTTCCACCAACTCCTGGAAATTTCTACCCCTCAATTTTTTATCATAGTAAAAATAATTCTCCCTTTTATAGAATGTCATATAGTCAGAATCATACAGTATGTAGTTTTTTACATTGGATTCTTTCATGTAGTAAAACTCATTTAAATTTCCTTCAGAGGGAGTGATGTTAGCAAGACAATGAAATAGAAGGAAGCCCCTCCCACATATCTTCTCCCAACAACAGTAATTTGGTAGCCATTCTCAGAAGAAATGTACCTCTGTAGGAACTTGGGATCTAGATAGGAGACTGTAAAATTAAAAGGAGTCAGGAAAGGCTTTTTGAAAAGGCAAACCTGTGCCCAACTGTGTGGTCCTAGCAGACAAAGAAACAACTCCATCCTCTTGTGGACTAAGCTACACCATTTGACATTCATCTTGCCCATGCAATGGCCCATGAAGTGTTTCAGTGATCTGGCTCCAGCCACTCAGCTGTAATCTGGAAGCCCTTTGAGTCAAGCTCGCCAGACTCAGTCTAACTTTCCATTCTGAAATGGCCCTGTCACTGGGCTTCAGTCCCTCATCTATACTCCAAGAGCAGTCTTGCCAGCCTGGAGACCATAGGGAGACATGTCTATTTGTGCCTCTGAAAGGAAGCCAACAGACCTCCATCCGACAGCAGATCTTAAAGTGGTGTTGTGACTCAGCTCCAACAACTCCCAGCTGTGGTCCATGAGCAGGTCTGCCTACTCAAAGCCCACCAGGAGAAAAAGCCATCAGTGTCCTTGGAAGTAAGCCTGCCAAAATTGGTTTGACTGAACCCTGAGATGGTACTTTAATTTGGCTCCAGGCTATTCCAGTTCAGTTCAGTTCAGTCGGACAGTACAGGCTGAGAAACACTGGGGTACTTAACGTCGTGCGGTCCGGAGGGACAGGTAGTGGTTGAGGACCTCAAGTGAGTTCGAGTACAGGTGATTCAGCCACTACGGTAGGTCGGTAGAGTAGGAGACAGCAGGGGAAGAGGAGGACGGGGGTTAGGGAAGGTCGTAGTCTCAGAAAAGGTTACTCAGTTGAGAAACGTACTCCACCGGTTTTATAACCTGAAGTCGAAATCGTAGTCAGGAAGGTTACTTGTGGGTCCTGACTAAAGGAAATCCTACCTGAATAACCTAGAGGGACGTCAGGTTCCCTGAGAGTTCTCAGAAGAGGTTGTGGTGTCAAGTTTTCGTAGTTAAGAAACCACAAGTCGAAAGAAGTGTCAGGTTGAGAGTGTAGGTATGTACTGATGACCTTTTTGGTATCGGAACTGATCTTGGACCTTTGTTGGCAAAGTAATGTCTCTGATTTTTAACATGCTATCTAGTTTGGTCATAACTTTCCTTCCAAGGAGTAAGCATCTTTTAATTTCATGGCTGCAATCACAATCTACAGTGATTTTGGAGTCCCCCAATATAAAGTCTGACACTGTTTCCACTGTTTCTCCATCTATTTCCCATGAAGTGATGGCACCAGATGCCATGATCTTTATTTTCTGAATGTTGAGCTTTAAGCCAACTTTTTCACTCTCCTCTTTCACTTTCATCAAGAGGCTTTTCAGTTCCTCTTCATGTTCTGCCATAAAGGTGGTGTTATCTGCATATCTGAGGTTTTTGATATTTCTCCCAGCAATCTTGATTCCGGCTTGTGCTTCCTCCAGCCCAGCATTTCTCATGATGTATTCTGCACATGAGTTAAATAAGAGGGTGGCAATATACAGCCTTGACGTACTCCTTTCCCTGTTTGAAACCAGTCTGTTGTTCCATGCCCAGTTCTAACTGTTGCTTCCTGACCTGCATTTAGGTTTCTCAAGAGGCAGGTGAGGTGATCTGGTATTCCCATCTCTTTCAGAATTTTCCACAGTTTGTTGTGATCCACCCAGTCAAAGGCTTTGGCATAGTGAATAAAGCAAAAATACATGTTTTTCTGGAATTCTCTTGCTTTTTTGATGATCCAGCGGATGTTGGCAATTTGATTTCTGGTTCCTCTGCCTTTTCTAAAATGAGCTTGAACATTTGGAAGTCCACGCTTCATGTATTGCTGAAGCCTGACTTGGAGAATTTTGAGCATTACTTTCCCAGCTGTGGTCAAAGAGCCGTCCTGCCCACCTGGTGACCTGATGGGAGACATTCATGTCTGTGCCTCTAGAGCCAGGCCTGTAGACTTTGATCTGGGCTTTTAGTCCTAAAGCAGCCATAGGACTTGTTCAGGGCCAGTTCTGCCTGCCCAGGGACCCACCCAATGACCTGGCAGGAGCCCTTCCAGGGACTTGGCAGGAGCCACACAGTCTATGGGGATCGCAGGCAGTGCAGCGGTAAAGAACCTGCCTGCCAATGCAGAAGACACAAGAGATGGAGGTCTGAGATTCAGGTTCGATCCCTTAGAGGAGGAAATGGCAATCCATTCCAGTATTCTTGCCTGGAAAATTCCATAGACAGAAGAGCTTGGTGAGCTACAGTTTATGGGGTTGCAAAGAGTTGGACATGACTGAGCACACACACATGTACGCACACACACACACACACATACCATATATACACCTGATAACAGCCTCACTGTCTGTGGACCCAACTGCAGACCCTGGAACTGATTCTTTCCCTCAAATCCTCTGAACAAAGTCCCAGAGGCAGTCCCATACACCTAGGGACCAGACAGGTTCCATATCTGCCTGAACTTCTGGTAACAGGCACACCAACAGCAGACCCCACTGTGAACTACATGACTTCTGATTCCAAATAATAATGTCTGTCTTGGCATTCTCTCAGGGGGAAAAATGACAAGGAGATAACTTTTGATTCAATAAAAGTGATAACTTTGAATAAAACTAGCTAAAGAAAACAAAAGCAACAAAAACCTAGTGTATTTATGCTACTTGTAACACCACAAGTGTTCAAGTGCAGTGTGTCCCAGTGCTGGCTGATTTTAGGTCTTCCAGTTTGGCTGAATCTAGTTGCATTCAGAAAAGTCTAGATGGAAGAAATGAAGCAAGATATAGAGTCACTGAAAATGACACTAATTTATCCCCAATTTCCCATATAGGAATGATGGTAGTTGTGGTGGTAGATGTAGTGAGGTCCTACATCCAGTATGTTACCTGCTCATTTTCATATCTTTCTAATTTTCTAAGAATGCAGTCATGGTTGACAGAGCTGATGTGCTGTAGTGAAAAAGACTAGAGAGATGTTCATGCCTTCAGTGATCATAGGCAAAAACCATTTAATTCTTACAACTTATTTAGTAATCTGTAGAGCAGTGAAAATACTACCTTCCCCAATAAATTACAGTTGGAGTACATCAAAAATGAAGACTTCACTCTGTGACAGCCTTTGAAGAGAATACGGTATGGTCACTCACCTAGAGCCAGACATCCTGGAATGTGAAGTCAAGTGGGCCTTAGGAAGAATCACTACGAACAAAGCTAGTGGAAGTGATGGAATTCCAGTGGAGCTATTTCAAATCCTGAAAGATGACACCGTGAAAGTGCTATACTCAATATGCCAGCAAATTTGGAAAACTTGAGTGGCCACAGGACTGGAAAAGTTCAGTTTTCAATCCAATCCCAAAGAAAGGCAATGCCAAAGAATACTCAAACTACTGCACATTTGCACTCGTCTCACATGCTAGTAAAGTAATGCTCAAAATTCTCNTCAATATGGAAGCTATTTTGAAAACAGCAGTGGCCACAGGACTGGAAAAGATAGTTTTCATTGCAATCCCAAAGAAAGGAAATGCCAAAGAATGTTCAGACTATCATACAATCGTGCTCATTTCACATGCTGGCAAGGAAATGCTAAAAATTCCTCAAGCTAGGCTTCAACAGTACATGAACGAAGAACTTTCAGATCTACAAGATAGATTTGGAAAAAGCAGGGGAACCAGAGGACAAATTGCCAACATCAGTTGGATCATAGAGAAAGCAAGGAAATTCCAGGAAAAAAATCTACTTCTGCTTCATTGACTACACTGAAGTCTTTGACTGTGTGGATCACAACAAACAGTGGAAAACATTAACTTAAAAAAAAAAAAAACAAACTGATTTAGCTTTCTTATATCAAACAAATAATTTTTAAGACAAGAAATATTAGTAGGACTAGAGATACATTTTATATGACAAAATGATTTGATTTTATATTTTAATGTACTGAGAAATTATAACAGTCCTATAAATGTGTGCAACTAATAATGTAGTCTCAAAATATAAAAAACAAAACCTGAAAGAGTCAACAGGATAACTTGGTAAATTCATAATCACTAGTAATCATTAAATCATAATGTTCTTAACATACCATTCTCAGTATGTGATAGAACTATTAATGAAAAAAATTGTAAATTATATCCACACCTAAAACCATGCAACAATATACAAAAAAAAAAAA
>SJYX01000906.1:481363-500264 GCA_006410675.1 Oreotragus oreotragus
AAAAAAAAAAAAAAAAAAAAAAAAAAAAAAAGGATATGGAACTAAAAAGTGCCTAGAGAGAAATTAGTTTTTTATACAAATTTCTTGAAATGTTCTAGGAAGTATGTATTTATTTTCTCTAATGGTCTGAATATGATTTTTTATTCTTTCTATTTAACTCTCCCAGAATGTCAACATTTATAATATGAATAATACTGGAAATGAACACTAATTCACTAAATTTTCTTCCCTATGATTACTCACATCTTCCTGTTGTTTGTTTGCATCAAGTCTTTGTCCAATTTGGCAATATGCCAACTGAGTCAGGACCATGTATAATTCTATAATTGGAGGGCTGTGCACACCATTTTTGCTGCCTAACAAATGTTGTGATGCAATCAGAGTAATAAGATGGGTAGCGTTTCCATATCTGTTAAACAGATACAAGAGAATTTTGTGGATGTGCCCTTAATACATTTTAGGTTTAGTCTACTATTGGGTAATCACCGACTAAACTGAACATATAAATAAACCATTTTTTTTTCTAATCTACAAATTTGATAGGAAGCTGAATTTGTAAATAACATTGATGTTTCAAAAAAAAATGAAAAATGGCTGTGATGTAGAAATTATGCAAGGAGGAAGTTCTGAACAGATATGGAAACCAAACCTTCTTTTCCCAAAACAAAGATGACGTTATTTCCATTATTACAAGACTTTCTTTCTTTGTCTTAACTGTTGTGTCCTTCAAGCCTTGAATATTGCCTAAAATATAATAAGGGTCTGTTGTGGGTTCAGTTGTATCCCTGAAAAAGTACGTTGAGACCCTAAACTCTGTTACTTGTGAATATAACTTTAGGAATGAGGTATTTGCAGGTATAATTAAATTGAGATGAGGTTGTTGTTTGTTTGTTTTTTGATAAGCTCTAATCCAACAAAATAAGAAAACACATAGACATGTGAGGAAAGCACCATGTTATAAAGAGAGAGAAATTAGAGTGATGCAGCTTCAAGCCAAGGAATGTCAAGGATTGATGGCTACCATTGGAAGTTCATGCATGTGCTCTGTTGTTAAGTCATGTTCAGCTTTTTGCAACCCCGTGGACTGTAGCCTGCTAGGCTGCTCTTCCTATGGGATTGCCCAGGCAAGAATACTGGAATGGGTTGCAATTTCCTTCTCTAGGGTTTTTCCTAACTCAGGGATCGACAGATTCTTTACCAGTGAGCCACCTGGAAGCCCTATCTTTGGAAGGTAGGAATAGACAAAAAAGAATTCTATCCAGAGTGTCAGAGAAAACTTGGTACTATTGAAAACTTTCCGACTTCTGGCCTCCAGAACTGTGAGAGAATAGATGTCTGTTTTTGTAAGCCTTCCAGTGTGTTGTTTTTCGATATAACAGTCCTAGGAAACTAATTGGAGAAGGAAATGGAGCCCACTCCACTATTCCTGCCTGGGAAATCCCATGGACAGAAAAGCCTGGTGGGCTACAGTTCATGGGATCACAAAGAGTTGGACATGACTTAGCGACTAAACAAGGAAACTAATACATGTAAGTGTTCTCAATCGCTCAGTCCTGTCCAATTTGTTTGTGACCCCATGGACTATAGCCCATCAGGCTCCTCTGTCTATGGGATTTCCAGGGTAAGAATACTGGATGTGTTGCCATTTCCTTCTCCAGGGAAACTAATACCTTATTTAGTAAATATCTTTAATAAAACATAGATAAACTGTGTTTTCATATTAAAAATGTATCATCATATTCTGATCAATAATTATAGGAGAAATTTACTTTGGAGGAAATAAAAGGATCTATGAAAAGAATCCTATCTCATTTTCATCTGTGTTTGGAGAATTTTCTCATTTTCCTGTTTTGTTTCCATAACTAATTTCAATTTATTTGTGTACAGCTTCATAGATGAATTAGCTTAATGGATACATACTTTGTGGGAGAAACATAAAAAGCTGAAAACACAATAAAATAGTACTGAGCCATTTTGTGTATCAAGTTAAAGACAATATCACAAAACTTCCTTAAGGGTTATTGGTTGCCAGGCACTATGAGTGGGTGCTTTCACATAATGGTATCTTGTTAAATTTTCACAGTTTTTGAGGTTCAGGGACTATAAAGCCTTTTCTTAAACACTGAAATAAGAGGAGTGTCTAGATTCAAAATCGGGTTTTCTCAGCTCTAATTCACCCCATTTATTTTATTTCAAAACACAATCTATTCGATTGGTTAATTAATTCAAATATACATTAAAATTTCATTAAATAAATATTGATCATACCTTAGGGCGTCGCCGGTGGCTCAGTTCTAAAGAATCTGCCTGCAGTGCAAGAGTCAAAGGGGATGTGGGTTTATACCTTAACACAAATACTTGTCTTTAAATAAAAAAATTGTAAACACTTTTTTAAAGTCTCCTCAAATCCTTTTTGAAAACAGATTTTTGAACAGTTTATTAAATTTTTAAATAATTTTTTAATGAGCATCTTCCCATTGTTCCCATTCCCCAACTCCATCATTCTGCTCTCTGTTTCTATGAGTTCATCTTTTCTAGATTCCACATACAAGAAATTTGTTTTTCATTGACTTATAAAGCCCACAAGGTCCATGCAAGTGGTAGGATTTCCTTCTTTCTCATGAGTGAATAATACCCCATTGTGTATATTTGTATGTGTATCACATTTTCTTTATCCATTCACCTTTTGATGGGCACTTAGGTTGTTTCCATATCTTAGCTATTATGAATAATGCTGCAATGAACATGGGAGTATAGATACCTCTCTGATATCTTGTTTTTATTTATTTTTTCTTTTTTTGGATATTACCTAGAAGTAGGATTGCTATATCATGTGGTAATTTCATTTTTAACTTTTTGAGGAAATGACCTGGTTTTCCAATTGGCTACACCAATTTACATTCTTATCAACAGTGCAACAGGGGTCCTTTTCTCCGCATTGTCACCAATACTTGTTCCCTCTTTTAGATGATAGCCTTTCTAACAGTTATAAGGGAGTTTCCAACAGTTAATGTGGTTTTGATTTGCATTCCCTGGTGATTAATGATGTGGGGCATCTTTTCAAGTACCTGTTGGCTATTTATATGTCTTCCTTGGAAAATTGTCTAATCAGTTCCTCTATTTAAAATTATTGTTTGTTTTTGATATTGAATTATATAAGTTCTCTCTGTATTTTGGATATTAACCACTTATCAGATACATAACTTGAAAATGTTTTCTCCATTCTGTAGTTTGCCTTTTCGTTTTGTTGACTTTTCTTTTGCTGTGCAGATGAATTTCAGTTTGATGTTGTTCCACTTATTTGATATTACTTTTATTTTTTTATGATTTGGGTGTCATAGCCAAAAAAATAATTGTCAAGGCCAATGTAAGGGAGATTTTACCCCTGCTTTTCCCAGGAATTTTCCTGTTTCAGGTCTTAAATTTTCTATTCATTTTGTGTCCTTTCTTCGGCCACATTGTATGTGGCAACAACTGGATCACCCGGGAAGTCCCATTTTGTGTTCATTTTTGTGAGTGGTGTAAGATAAGGGGTCCAGTTTTGTTCTTCTGCATGAGCTTATCTGGGTTTTCCANCTTTAATAAAACATAGATAAACTGTGTTTTCATATTAAAAATGTATCATCATATTCTGATCAATAATTATAGGAGAAATTTACTTTGGAGGAAATAAAAGGATCTATGAAAAGAATCCTATCTCATTTTCATCTGTGTTTGGAGAATTTTCTCATTTTCCTGTTTTGTTTCCATAACTAATTTCAATTTATTTGTGTACAGCTTCATAGATGAATTAGCTTAATGGATACATACTTTGTGGGAGAAACATAAAAAGCTGAAAACACAATAAAATAGTACTGAGCCATTTTGTGTATCAAGTTAAAGACAATATCACAAAACTTCCTTAAGGGTTATTGGTTGCCAGGCACTATGAGTGGGTGCTTTCACATAATGGTATCTTGTTAAATTTTCACAGTTTTTGAGGTTCAGGGACTATAAAGCCTTTTCTTAAACACTGAAATAAGAGGAGTGTCTAGATTCAAAATCGGGTTTTCTCAGCTCTAATTCACCCCATTTATTTTATTTCAAAACACAATCTATTCGATTGGTTAATTAATTCAAATATACATTAAAATTTCATTAAATAAATATTGATCATACCTTAGGGCGTCGCCGGTGGCTCAGTTCTAAAGAATCTGCCTGCAGTGCAAGAGTCAAAGGGGATGTGGGTTTATACCTTAACACAAATACTTGTCTTTAAATAAAAAAATTGTAAACACTTTTTTAAAGTCTCCTCAAATCCTTTTTGAAAACAGATTTTTGAACAGTTTATTAAATTTTTAAATAATTTTTTAATGAGCATCTTCCCATTGTTCCCATTCCCCAACTCCATCATTCTGCTCTCTGTTTCTATGAGTTCATCTTTTCTAGATTCCACATACAAGAAATTTGTTTTTCATTGACTTATAAAGCCCACAAGGTCCATGCAAGTGGTAGGATTTCCTTCTTTCTCATGAGTGAATAATACCCCATTGTGTATATTTGTATGTGTATCACATTTTCTTTATCCATTCACCTTTTGATGGGCACTTAGGTTGTTTCCATATCTTAGCTATTATGAATAATGCTGCAATGAACATGGGAGTATAGATACCTCTCTGATATCTTGTTTTTATTTATTTTTTCTTTTTTTGGATATTACCTAGAAGTAGGATTGCTATATCATGTGGTAATTTCATTTTTAACTTTTTGAGGAAATGACCTGGTTTTCCAATTGGCTACACCAATTTACATTCTTATCAACAGTGCAACAGGGGTCCTTTTCTCCGCATTGTCACCAATACTTGTTCCCTCTTTTAGATGATAGCCTTTCTAACAGTTATAAGGGAGTTTCCAACAGTTAATGTGGTTTTGATTTGCATTCCCTGGTGATTAATGATGTGGGGCATCTTTTCAAGTACCTGTTGGCTATTTATATGTCTTCCTTGGAAAATTGTCTAATCAGTTCCTCTATTTAAAATTATTGTTTGTTTTTGATATTGAATTATATAAGTTCTCTCTGTATTTTGGATATTAACCACTTATCAGATACATAACTTGAAAATGTTTTCTCCATTCTGTAGTTTGCCTTTTCGTTTTGTTGACTTTTCTTTTGCTGTGCAGATGAATTTCAGTTTGATGTTGTTCCACTTATTTGATATTACTTTTATTTTTTTATGATTTGGGTGTCATAGCCAAAAAAATAATTGTCAAGGCCAATGTAAGGGAGATTTTACCCCTGCTTTTCCCAGGAATTTTCCTGTTTCAGGTCTTAAATTTTCTATTCATTTTGTGTCCTTTCTTCGGCCACATTGTATGTGGCAACAACTGGATCACCCGGGAAGTCCCATTTTGTGTTCATTTTTGTGAGTGGTGTAAGATAAGGGGTCCAGTTTTGTTCTTCTGCATGAGCTTATCTGGGTTTTCCATTTATTGAAGAAATAATCTGTCCCAATGTTATATTCTTGCCACTATTGTCACCATTGTGTGTGGGTGCTCAATCATGTCCGACTCTTTGTGACCCCATGGAATGTAGCCCACCAGGGTCCATGAAATTTTCCAAGCAAGTATACTGGAGTGGGTTTCCCTTTCCTACTCCAGGGCATCTTCCCAACCAGGGACTGAACGTGAGTCTCTTGCTTCTCCTGCATATCCTGCATAGGCAGGTAGGTTATTTACCACTGTGCTACCTGGGAAGCCTGCCATTAGTTGACCATATATAAGAGGGCTTATTTCTAGGTTCTCAAATTTGTTATGTTTACTAGAGGTCGTATGCCTTTATTTCACTTTTCTTTTGTGAATATACTGTAGGTTATAACTTTGTGGTTACCATGGGGCTTACATAAAACACCTTACAGATATGTCTCTATTATGCTAATAACTTCAATTGCCTACAAAATTTTACCCTTTCATAACCTCTTTTATATTTTTGATATCACAATTTACATGTGTATTGTGTATCTATTAACAACTTATTGTATTTATTTTTTGTACTTTTGCCATTTACCTGTTTATTAAAGTGCCGTATTAATACTGCCATAAAACAGTGCCATGTAATACTGCCATATTACACTGAGAGCAGTCTGAATCTTATTGTGTACTTATATTTGCCAGCGTGTCATGTATTTTTATACATTTTTGTGGTGTTAATTAGAATCCTTTTGTTGTTGTTGTTGTTCAGTTGCTAAGTCAAGTCTTGTCCAACACTTTGTAACCCCATGAACTGTAGCACACCAAGCTTCCCTTTCCTTTACTATCTCCTGAAGTTTGCTCAAATTCATGTCCGTTGAGTGATACCATTGAACTCTCTCATCTACTGTCATCCACTTCTTTCGCCCTCAATCTTTCCCAGCATTAGGGTCTTTTCCAGTGAGTCAGCTCTTCACACCAGGTAGCCAAAGAATTGCAGCTTCAGCTTCAGCATTAGGGTTGATTTTCTTTAGAACTGACTGTTTGTATCTCCTTGCTGTCCAAGGAAACCTCAAGAGTCTTCTCCAGCACCACAATTCTTCAGTGCTCAGCCTTCTTCAATTCTCATATCTGTACATGACTACTGGAAAAACCGTAGCTTTAAGTAGACAGACCTTTGTCGGCAAAGAGATGTCTCCACTTTTAATATACTGTCTAGGTTTGTCATAGCTTTTCTTCCAAGGAGCAAGCATCTTTTAATTTTGAGGCTGCAGTCACCATCCGTAGTGATTTTGGAGCCCAAGAAAATGCTTGAAGAACTTCTTTCCGTACTTCTTGTAAGGTAAATCTAGGGGTGATGAACTCAGCAGGATTTGTTTTTTTTTAAAGAAAGTCCTTATCTTGCCTTCATTTTTGAAGGACATCTTTGCAGGATTAACTATTCTTGGCTGCCAGTTTCTTTCAGCACTTTGAATTTATCCCATTCTTTTCTGTCCTGAAAGGTCTCTGCTAAGAAATCTTCTGATAGCCTTAAGGGATGTTCCTTTGTATGAGATTGAATTTTTTTTCTCTCTTGTTTTAAAACTTTGAAATTTTTGAAAAAATTTTTTTCTTTGATTTAAGTAGTTTTATTATAATGTGGAGGCTTCCCTGGTGGCTCAGACGGTAAAGAGTCGGCCCACAATGCAGGAGACCCAGGTTCGATTCCTGGGTCAGGAAGATCCCCTGGAGAAGGAAATGGCAATCCACTCCAGCACTCTTGCCTGGAAAATCCTATGGACTGAGGAGCCTGATGGGCTACAGTCCATGGGGTCGCAAAGAGTCAGACACGACTGAGCAACTTTACTTTACTTTATTATAATGTGTCTTGGAGAAACTTGGGAAATGGGAAATGAAATTTGGGATGACCTCTTAGTCTTGAAGTTGGATGGAGACTGAGGTCTTTTTTGAGGCAATGTTGTGGTTTTTGAGGCAATGTTGTGGTTTAAAGTTGAAACAGATGTGGCTCCAACCTTCATCAAGAATTTGGTAGAAACTATAAGCTAAATAGGACTCCCCGGTGGTTCAGATGGTAAAGAATCTGCCTACAATGCGGGAGACCCAGGTTTGATCCCTGGGTCGGGAACATCCTCTGGAGAAGGAATGGCAACCCACTCCAGTACTCTTGCCTGGATGGCGGAGAGTGGTAGGCTATAGTCCATGGGGTCACAAAGAGTCGGACACAACAGAGCTACTTCACTTCACTTCATAAGCTAAATGGACAAATAGCTGTAGTGTAATGTAGACATTGGGGCTTCCTGGAGGGCTCAGTGGTAAAGAATCTGCCTTTCAAGTGAGAGATGTGGGTTTGGTCCCTGTGTCAGGAAGATCTCCAGAAGAAGGGAATGCTACTCAATCCAGTATTCTTGCCTGGAAAATCCCATGGACTGAGGATCCTCACAGGCTACAGTCCATGGGGTCACAAAGAGTCAGACATGACTGAGCAAGTAAAGACCAACAATGTAGACATTGCAATGGTACTAATAATTGTTGTGGAAATCCTGGAGGCTGTAATAATTGGTCTGTAGCGACAACTTAATCCATTCTAGGCACTGAGTAATCACTGAATAGTCACTGCCAGTTTATGTGTCAGGGACTAACATTGTTCCCATTGCACAGATGAGGCAACTGGCTCTTAGAAAAGCAATTTGTCCAAGGTAACATTTCTAAAAAAGGTAGAGCTTGGATTCAAACCCAAACCAGTCTGATTCTGGAATCATGCTTTTAACCACATCTTTACTGTCCTTTTTGTGAGACATATTCTCTGATTTGCCTGGTGTTATGATATGATGTCACATACACTGATATTTTAATAGATGCATGTAAGTTGAAACTTGTAGTCTCATAGGTAATACTTACAATATTCCATATTTTCATTCTAAGTGTGTAGTGGGTGCAATGAATCTTCTTTCATAATTTGGAGTGATTCCTTTCTCCCAATAGATCTCAATATATATGGAAAGCTGTCCTATTCCATTTCAAATGCAATATATACAGAATTTCCCCATAAGTTTATTCTCAGGTTGTTATTGTCTCCAACATTAATTCAGTGCCCAAATCCCTTCTTGATCAAATATCCCTTGGGCTCATATTTTCTATAGTCTGCTTGAGCATCCAAAAAATACAGCTGGTACCAAGTAAAGCAGGTCTATACAGACAGCGCTAGTGAGAGCACCCTATTAGTGTTAACTTGAAAGTTTCCTAGCATTTCCCTCTCTATTACTATATTCTTAGCTCAAATTTTCTACATTATCCCCAAATTCACCACTGAACCCATTGTTACAAAACTATGTGCCTATTACTTGAGTCAGTACCTGGTGTAATGGATACTGAAGAGCAGGTATCATCAGAGAGGAGTCATCACGGGTCTTCATCCCCACTTTGCTGAAGTAGATACAAAACAGTGCCAAAAGGAAGAGATGGCTTTGTAGGGCCCCTCCTACTTTTCAGTTTTAATTTATCATCATTTTGATAATGCGTGACTAGAGAGACTGAGACTTAATTCCCTCACACTGTGTTTCTAGAATGTAAAAAAACAAACNACTTTGCTGAAGTAGATACAAAACAGTGCCAAAAGGAAGAGATGGCTTTGTAGGGCCCCTCCTACTTTTCAGTTTTAATTTATCATCATTTTGATAATGCGTGACTAGAGAGACTGAGACTTAATTCCCTCACACTGTGTTTCTAGAATGTAAAAAAACAAACAAACAAACAAACAAACCAAAAAAAAAAAAACGGATAAAGCGATAAGACATTTAGTTTAGGAAAAACTGAATGGGCAAAAGTTTTAAGGTGGGAGAACTTAGAAAAGACAACAGAAGACTTTTCCTTTCTATTTTCTTGGAGTACAGAGGTTCCATGAAATAAAATATTTGCAAATTTATTCAGGACATTTTAGAAAGAATTATACAGCAAACACCAGGTGGTTATTCTCTTATTTATACATTTTTGTAAAGCTGAATATTATCCACTTGTGTTTAAGTAAAAACTACCTAGAACAATGCCTTATATACAAAAGAAGCTTAAGAAATTTTTATGAGAAAATAAGTAAATAATGAGAAAAGGGAATTAATGATTAATATGGGATGTTTTTCTATCACCATTATACATCAGTTTATAAAATACACATCTCTTTTGGAATTTCTCATTGTGATCTGTTTTGTGTTTCATATAAAACAAAAGTGACTGAGGCCACATTATAGTTCTAGAGTATTTCAAATGTAATCATAAGAAAACAAGCAATTTTAAATAGTTCAAAATTAAAAAAAAAATCATTTCCTTTATAAAACAAACAAATCTGTTAAAACTGAGTACAACCAGAAGGCTTTCAGGCTTATCCTAACCTCTTATTATATCAAAAGATTGAAAACTGTCAGATGTCTTATTATGTAAAACTAATCCATGCTGTATGAATAAAAGCTAAAACATATGGGGGAAAGTATTGCATTCCTAGTACCAGAGATCATGCATGAAAGCAAATGAGCATTAATCAGGGATTAATTTGCAATGGAATGCTATAAAACTTAGTAAATGTCTCCAAAACACATGAGTAAATCTTAATTATTTTTTCTTAACCAAAACTTAATTTACATTTGAACTGGTGAAATTGGGCTTATCTACCATGTCACTCATTTTGAGAAAGGTGTAGAGATATTTTCAGTATGTAATTATGAGTCTTAGAATATCTGACAATGCCATAAAATGTAAAACATATATTTAAAAAGAAAAAAACAGCTATTTTCAGGGCTTGAGGAGGTTATTTTTAAAATCATCCATTGCTGAAGACAGATGTGGGATTTATAATACTGAGTCTTTAAATCCCTTAATATTTCTCAACTTCCTAAAGATTCTTAAAAAATTTAAATAGAGATCATTAAAATTCTCTAGAAAGCTACCATTACATTTTTGTAGGCATTTCTGTGGTACTAAAAATACACTTTTAGAAAGAATTAATACTAACATACAGATATTTAAAACTTCCCAATTCCTAATATAACTAGGCTAAAAAAGTCATTTTCTTACTGACACAATAATTTAGACTTAATCCCCTTCAGAGGAAATAGGTTTTAAATGTAGATATATGAGAGAATAATGTTGCTTTTTAAAAAACTCTTGGAGTCTTTTGTTGGCTGAAGATATTTCTAAGTAAAGCAAATCACTAGATTTTTTGGGAACAATTTTACCATTAAACTATAGAAAGAAACAGAGAGATGCCTAAAGAGTTTCAGGAAACATGACCCTTATGGAACAAAGGTCGAGTTGGGCTCAGCAGATAGAGCCTTTTGGGCAACACATGGCATGATGTAATTACTAATATGGGCACTACAGCAAAGAGATTTGTGTAAGACCTAATAGAAGAAGGCAAGTCCACATGGGTAGGGAGGATACAGTATGTAGAGGAACCTCCAACACTAGAAGACTGCAGTCTCTACTACCCTAATTGCTTTCAGAGATCTCATCTTGGGTCTTCCTAGGTGATAGTGGGAAAGAACCCACCTGCCAATTCAGGAAACTTGGGTTCTATCCCTGAGTCAAAAAGATCCCCTAGAGGAAGGCGTGGGAACCCACCCCAGTATTCTTGCCTGGAGAATTCCATGAACAGAGGAGCCTGGAGGGCTACCGTCTATAGGATCGTAAAGAGTCGGACAGGACTGAAGTGACTTAGCATGCACACAAAATCTCATCTTATTTCCTTATGCTTATAGTCAATAAAGAGACACTATCATCTGTAGTTGTAATTCGTGCAAGTTTCCTTTATACCACCTATAGGAGAAATGTATTATTAATTAATAAACTTTCTTTAATACTTATTAACATTTTAAAATATCTTGTTTACTTGAAGGAACCTGAGATTCCATTTGAGGAGTAAAGTAATAGTAGAAATCTGAGATTTGGACTCTCTTTTTCAGAGTCTCATTAACTAGCCCAGCACCATAGCCACAGTTTCAGGTGTATCTGACATTTTCCTCTTTAGCAAAATCTCTAGCCTAATCTCTAGACCACATAAACTAGAGATTTTACCCAACAGACTGTGCGAACTCCCTCATATCAAAGCCTGATGCCATGCTAATTTTTTTTTAAATAAGAGAAAACAACTATAAATCACGTTGTTCTTTGGAAATCTAATTCAAGATTCCCTTGTATGGAGAGAAAATAGGGATGTTTATGTTTAATGGAGGTTGTAATAGTAACTGTCAGATGTAGACTAACAGAAACTATTGGATAGATTCTACGTGGGAAATAAAGTACTAGCATATCGCTTTAAGAATTTGCAAAAGAAAATAGACTACCACAATACAAAACCAAGAAACAAAGAAACTCCAGCAGAAATAATTAAATGACTGTGGGTAATAGTGTGAAATATTCTTATTTTTCTATCTAAATTGTATTTGTTCATATGAACTATTGAGATAAATACATCTATCCATGTGTCTGCAAAGAAACATAAAAAGGTCAGCATGATTTGGAGGCTTTTCAAAGCAGAAAATGCAAAATAATTCTTTTTATTTTTTTATCTCCTATATCTCAAAGTTCTCACCAGACTTAAAGAGAATTGAACTTGAGTAATAGCGCTATTAGAGCTCTTTTCCAGGAGCCAGTTCCTGTGGTCTCTCTGGGTCCAGCTGCTGATGACTCACAGAGGAAGTGGTAGAGATTAGGGTGTACTGGGGAAAAATCAGAACAGCACAAAAATAAAGCAAATCAACCAACCATTACCTTTTGTACCAAACAGAACAATGGCTTAACTACTGTGGTTCAGAATGATCCGTCTTATTCCACTCATTTATGCTATTCCTGTTGGAAGGACCACCAGGAAACCTGTGAACCACTATGGAACACACACCGGAATTCATGGCACATCTCAATTAATATTCCCTCCTGACTCAACTAGAACAATGAAGAGCATCAAGCAGTTTAATCTCCGGCAATAATTCCTTTTGTCAGGTTGAGAGGTTTTTCCCCTTGAATTAGGTTTTAAGATCGGATTTTCAAAATTAGTTAGTTATTCGATGTATTGTAAAATAGAAAATCCACATTTTATAAACACATGCATATGTCTAGGTAGGACATAATGCAGTCTGTGTTTTTAGTTGGGGCATTGCTGCTGTGGGTAGTTTTTACTTGCTCTGAAATAAAATCAGTCTTTTATTAGCAAACAATTGTAACTAAACTCACAGTTGTTAAAATTCTTTTAATTTTCCTTAAAGTGTCAGAAATGTAAATGGGCCCTTTAAATCACCCAGTAGAATTAAATTTGATTAGGAAGATTTTTAAAGACTACCTTGCAGACTCTTAGTTGAGTTGCTGATGCACTGAAACATTTCATGAATTAAAAACATGGCATGTTCTCAAGTATTTATGAGCATATGTAACATATATGAGTACATTTATTTTAAGAAGATAAGTATTATTGTCTCATGGTTCTGTTTAGCCACAATGAACTACAGAAACTGACTACTGTAGGGAGCCACTTAACCTCTTATTGACTGGCTAAAAATAAACAAAACATAAAGTTAAAATCATGGGTCTATCCTGAATACCAGTAGATTACTTATCATTTTTATAATATACAGAATGCTAATTAAGGACTGAGTGTTCTTTTCATGATCAGGGCCATTTATGGAATTGGTTGAAAAATTATCCTCAAATTATACAAATATTAGACACTGACTTTAGTGTTTAATGGGTGCTATTTCTCTGATAAAAGTAATGGCAATTTTCCTATAGCATCTTATGCTTAGGAAGTTTAAAATGAAGCTTATAGGACATTTTCTAAAAATTAACTTCAAAACACACTTTCTTGTTTTATAATAACATAGTAGCAGAAATTTTGTTGTCAAGACACTTTTATAAAATATAAACTTTTAAATGAGTGAAATGATTTGTAGATAAAACATTATTTACTGACATGAATAAGCTGAAAAGAATGTATTTTTTCAAAACTTTGTTGCTAGAATTTTAAAACAATGTTTCATTGATCTGATTAAATTCAAGAGATTATTTTACCAAATCAAAAAAATTAATATTAAAAAATTATTGCTGATTATTTTAAATGGCTGATTTATAAATAAATCTGTTTGAGTGGTATCATTCAAATGGACCAATATTCTTTATCATATTGCCAACACAATTTGTTGTTGAGTGTGTATTCTTAAGACTATCAGTAAGTACATTGTAGAATCAGAAATAACTGACCTATACATCAGACACAGTATTTACCCACATTCCTTTGAGCAGTAAAAACCATCTGAGAAATTTTTTGAAAGTAGGAAGCCAGCTCAATCAAAATTTTAAGTAAAGTCTTATTTGATCAGCAGTGAGGAAACATCCTTACACTACGACATCATTCACTGAAGTTTAAAAATCAAATAACTAGAGTTTAAATGCCCATTCGCTGTCTATGGACTTCCAGTTGCACTTAGACCAATGCAAAGTATTGACCTAAGGTCTATATGAATTGGTTGACCCTGAATACTCTTCATTAAAATTCTCAAAGCAACATTTACAAAACCATGTTTAATCACCCTAATTCTCTGAATGTACCAAGTGCTTCACATCCTCATCTAGTCTGGATCTCAAAAGACCTCACCAAGCTTCATTAGATATGTTGTGCCTGCCTACACTTTGTATGGACAGAGGAGCCTGGCAAGCTACAGTCCACTGGGTCACAAAGAGTCGGATACAACTGAGCATGCATGCACACACTCTAGTTAGCCAGTGTCTCATATTGGAAAGAGAAAGAATTAAAATTGGCAATTTGAGAGCTCCTGGTGGTCCAGTGATTAGGACTTGGTGCCCTCACCACTGTGGCCCCAAGTTCAATCCCTGGTCTGGGAACTAAGATCTTGCAAACTGCACAGTGCAGTCAAAATAAAAAGAAAGAAACAAAAAACAACAACCACCAAAACTGAGCATCAGCTGTGGCCATCAGGCAATACTTCCTCGAAGGAGACTGAAATGGGGATATGCATGACTAGGTAACAATGCATGAGAAATGCTGCACTAATGACAGTATTTAGTCAACAAATATTTATTGGGCACTTACCATGGGCAAGGCATTGTTCTAGGTATTTACAGTCTTAAAAAGATGTGAAAGTTGTATAAAATCAAGAGAAATATTATTCTATAATGTTTAGTGAACATAAAGCATCAGAATGACAGTTTTTTACCTGAAAATATGTCAACTGTGTAGGATCTAACTATATTTTTGTTCATATTTATTTTTAGAATAATTGNAAAAAGATGTGAAAGTTGTATAAAATCAAGAGAAATATTATTCTATAATGTTTAGTGAACATAAAGCATCAGAATGACAGTTTTTTACCTGAAAATATGTCAACTGTGTAGGATCTAACTATATTTTTGTTCATATTTATTTTTAGAATAATTGATGCATAGCTACAAACAATATTATTATAATTTATACAGAAAAAATAAGCATTTACTTCCTACCACAGGATAATTATCAGATATTTTTCTAAGACATAATTTTCACTAAGATATTGGCCTTCTCTCCATCATGTTTTATTCGAATAATTTTTCAGCAAACATGAGAATTCACACAATAGTTCCATTGAAGGCAAAACCTACTGAATATTTTCTATCCTATACTTAGTACAGTATCTTAATATTTAACAAAAGTGTATTGAATAAAATGACATTCCTACATAAGCTTATATATGGGTTTAGGAGTGTACTTTTTTACACACATGTGTTTATTTAAGTTCACATACATTTAAACACATTTTACATATCTCAGTATATTGAATGAGCAAAGGACCTGCAGTCTACAACAGTGGTCAACAAACATTTTGGATCAAACATTACTTTACTTGATTAGGCCAAATGCTTACAAAAGTGACTATTTTGTTTTAATATGTATACCTATTAAATTGGGCTAATATATTTTATTGTTGTCTATCCATATTCATTCTTTGAATGCATAAAATACACTCTGAAAGTTAGAATGAAATTCATCTAGAATAAACATAAATTTTAATGTCTACTTTTTATTTATTAAATGTTGCATCTTAATTTTATCACTAGAGTGATATATGATGGAAGCAATGCCATTTGCTCTTATTCATTACTTTAATTTTCTTAGTTTAATATATTTGAAATATAGACATTTATTTAAAGTCCTAGTTTTAAGCTCAGTTTACTTTGTTATCTGCTTAATGATTATTATTATCACCACTGAAAAAGATACTTCTAAAAGACAGGTAGTCCCCAAATAGAAGAAGAATGCCATCAGCCTTTCTTACTAAGTCAGGATGCTAATTTTTCACTATCTCCAATTATGACAATTTTTATTTAAATTCACTCACACTTGCATGATGAGTATATTCAGCTGCATTTTCTTTGCAGGCATCTTATAAAATCACTTGTCAATGTTGAGGGCTAGCTTTGTTAAAATAAACATGGTCCACAAGTCCACTTAAATATGCACTGTATGGAAATAAAACAAAAGCAAACAAATGCCTTGAGGATTCCTTGATACCTCTGTGTCATGAACTCCTCTCCTGCCTGGACACATTGCCCATTCATATAGGATTTGGCCTCTGTGTGAGCCCTTGACACAGGACAGCATGAGGACAGGGATGTGGTTTACAACACTGGAAGTTCAATATACTTTTATTTTTAGATGAAATGTAAATATTATTTAAATGAATATTTTATTGGCTTACTTCAAGGATTGTCTAGCTCTTCTAGGTGGATATCTACACAGTGCATACAGATGGATGTCTATACAGTCCATGGAATTCTCCAGGCCATACTACTGGAGTGGGTAGCCATTCTCTTCTCCAAGGATCTTCCCAACCCAGGGATTGAACCCAGGTCTAACGCATTGCAGACAGATTCTTTCCCAACTGAGCCACAAGGGAAGCCCAAGTGAAGTGAAAGTTGTTCAGTGGTGTCTGACTCGTTGCGATTCCATAAACTATACAGTCTATGGAATTCTCCAGGCCAGAATACTAGAGTGGGTAGTCTTTCCCTCCTCCAGGGGCTCTTCCCAACCCAGGGATCAAACCCAGATCTCCCACACTGCAGGAGGATTCTTTACCAGCTGAGCCACAAGGGACGCCCAGGTGGATGTACCTCAATTCAAAGACCCTGGGCTTCAGTCATTGACAGTGTCAAGCTCACAATGCCTATCAAATAAAGAATGTTAAATTATTTTGTATAAACATTAGTTTTTGTCAAAACATTTATGTTCTTCAATTTAGTGAACTCAAACAGGTAAAAAAAAAATCAATTGAACCTAAAATAAATGTTTGTTTACTAAAACCAATAAGTGTATTTATAAATACTTCACGGGATATGGCATACTCATCATTCTATGAACTGTTGCCTCTTAAATTATCTCATTTATAATTTGCAAAAATACAATTTTAACTACTAAACCAATTGTAAGTTGAAGTGCTTCTTATAAATAAAAGTTCTCAAATTTAAGGCATTTCTGTGTATTTTGCTCAGAAAGAAATATTAAATCTGTTTATTTTATCATGACCTATATTACTGCTATAATTATTAATATTATTCTTTACTTAATTTACAATTAGTGAATTGATGTAAAATAACTTACCTAAAAATTATATATTTTACTGCTTACCCAATTATCTGCACATTATCTTTACAAGAAGCAGAAACAAAGTCCTACACATTAAATACTTAATTCCTCTAAGTTATCTACAATAGCTGCTGTGCTCACGACAGTTTCTAATTAATTTTAAATGGCATTCAATAGCCATTGTCACCATTGTCCAACAAGTACAGATGAATTAAGAGACATAATGCTTGTATTATACGAAGAGTGGCCTGTTTAAACTCTCAAATTAAATCCACACTGTAGTCAAAACTCATTTGATGTTTGCATTTCCTACTTCGCAGACAACACAGTCTCAAAAGGCAGACTAGGCTAAAGATGTGTTGGACAACTCTATAAGTACAGTCTCAAGACTCTTGTCATCTTAGCTGTCTAAATCACTTCAACAGAGCTCAAGGGAATTTAAAGAGGAGAAATGACATGACAAACAATTATATTCTAACACTCTATTTATAACAATGCCCTTTCAGATTATTGTTCTTCCAGACTGACACATCACTGTAATCCCAGAGATGAATCAAGGGACTTATAGTTAGATCACGCACAGCTTGTCGACAAAGAAAAAAGCACGAATAAAGAGCTGACATTCAGGAAATATAGAGCGACTCAAGGATAAATTCAGCTGGGATGAGCTTAATTTATCAATGTCAATAACAACAGTGAATACATCGCGAGAATACATGCATATTAATTGAAAATAATTCAGATTAAATCACTGCAGTTTGACATTTTGAGATAGGCACTTTATCTTTTTAAGAAAAAGAGCACTATAAAATCTTTAATCTGAAAACACATCTTAATTGCATGTTATCACCTCCTAATTGCTTCTATATTATATTAAACATTTTGCTAATTACTAGCCTGATCATGGTGTAAATAGCTTGAGGCAAGAGCTCATATGCTGCTGAAGTCTACCAAGCACAGGAGGGCCAGGAGGAAGTTCAGCACTTGGTGGATTCGTGGGCTTGTACCTTCTTCGGGGGCTGTCCACCTTTAACTCAGCTCTCTGGTGAGGTAAAGAGATAAAGACACAATGATGAAGATCAGAGATGTTTATTCATCTGTCATATTCTAATATTATTCTTGGGAAATGTTCACTCCTTCTGATACAACAGATGTTCTCTTTCAGGTGATAACGTGTCAGTTTCTGTATGATAAAAGAAAAAGACAAGGTTGAATCTACTTTTTAACCTTATCTTTTGGACTTTCTCAATCTAAGGTGCTAGTATAACAATNTTATTCATCTGTCATATTCTAATATTATTCTTGGGAAATGTTCACTCCTTCTGATACAACAGATGTTCTCTTTCAGGTGATAACGTGTCAGTTTCTGTATGATAAAAGAAAAAGACAAGGTTGAATCTACTTTTTAACCTTATCTTTTGGACTTTCTCAATCTAAGGTGCTAGTATAACAACTCCTTATATGGAATCTTTGGCCAGTAGAGATGGACAAATTTTTCCATATGTTAGAATTTAGAGTTCTTCCTCAAAGTAGTAGATAATGTAGATGGGTAAAACGTCTGTAACTGGGTGGCAAATGTTTTTATTTTTTATTTTTAGTAATATCATCTTTATTTACAATAAGTAGTAAATGTATACACAGAAAATGTGAAATATGATGCCAAGAACATTAAATATATGAGCAAAATAAAATTTAAAGAAACTGTCTATCTATCTATCTATCTATCATGGTAACAACAAACCAAAAATATATGGTAGATACACAGAGGAAAGAGTAAAGAATCCAAACACCACTAAGAAAAACTATCAAAACACAATGGACTACAGAAAAAAAAAAAAAAAAAAA
>SJYX01000906.1:504333-550559 GCA_006410675.1 Oreotragus oreotragus
CAGTGATTTTGGAGCCCAAAAAAATAAAGTCTGACACTGTTTCCACTGTTTCCCCATCTATTTCCCATGAAGTGATGGGACCGGATGTCATGATCTTTGTTTTCTGAATGTTGAGCTTTAAGCCAACTTTTTCGCTCTCCACTTTCACTTTCATCAAGAGGCTTTTTAGCTCCTCTTCACTTTCTGCCATAAGGGTGGTGTCATCTGCATCTCTGAGGTTATTGATATTTCTTCTGTCAATCTTGATTCCAGTTTGTGTTTCTTCCAGTCCAGTGTTTCTCATGATGTACTCTGCATATGAGTTAAATAAGCAGAGTGACAATATACAGCCTTGACGTACTCCTTTTCCTATTTGGAACCAGTCTGTTGTTCCATGTCCAGTTCTAACTGTTGCTTCCTGACCTGCATACAGATTTCTCAAGAGGCAGGTTAGGTGGTCTGGTATTCCCATCTCTTTCAGAATTTAATGAGACTAGTTATGAAAATGATGATGCAAGAGAAAATTATACACAATGTGATAGTCATTTGGGGTGCTCTTCACTATTCCATGTTTCTCTTTTCAGGAACACAGTAAGTCTGCATCTTTCCATCCCTTTGAAGTTAGGTATGGTCATGTGACTTTGAAACCAACTGTTATGGATTAAACTGTGTCTCCCAAAAAATGCATTAGTTGAAGCCCTAAACCTAAGTGTAATTTGCTTTGTAGAGAGTGCCTCCAGGGAGGTAATTAAAATTAAACAAGATATTAAGGGCAGGGGTCTAATCTGATAAAATTAGTGTCCTTATAATAAGAGATTTTCTCCCTCTTTCTCTCCTTCTCTCTCTCCCCATACTCACTTAAAAGAGAGGTCACGCTTGTAAAGATACAATGAGAGGCCATCTACAAGCCAGGAAGTGGAAACCAATTCTGCCAGTGCCTTAATCTTGGACTTCTAGTTTCCAGACTGGTAAGGAAATAACTTTCTGTTGCTTTGGCTCCCCAGACTATGGTATTTAATTATATCAGCCCAAGAAATCACAACGGGCAGTACAACATGAGTGAGAAAAACAAGTATTTTGGGTTGGTTGTATTCTTTTAAGTTCCTGAATTTGGGGGAATTTTTGTTACCATGGCATAACCTAGCCAGTCTGATTAATATAGCTAGTTTTGCTTATCTATTTTATAGAATATTAGGTGTATAGTAAGCAAAAATATATTTCTTAATATAAAAGAAGAAACAATTATGTCATTATCATTAAAGAGTCATCAGGAATAAGCTAGATTGTTACTCTCATACAGTATAATAACACAAATGATTTAATTATTAGAAAACTTTAGTTAAATTAAACCATACCTTATTTTTTTCTTAACAGTGTTTTGCTTCTTCTCTCCTGTGTGTGCGTGTTTCATAAGTGCTACTTGGCATATAAACTTTTGCTTTGACTACATGCTTTGCTTCCCCTGTTACTGATATAACTGACTTAAATGTTTACTTCATTAACTCTTTGCAAAGACTTCTGAAAGTGATTGTTCTGATTTCTGTTGTCTTTTTTAATTTGGTTACACTCTGGATTTTGCCTATTGGCTTCCGTTTTGCCATCAGTATTTCTTTAATTTGCTGTGTTTACCATAGCAAAATACCACAGTCTGTGTGGCCTAGATAACATTTCTTTAATAATTCATAAGACAAAAGACTGACTTCAATAAAGAAAGAGAAATTAACGAAGAGGAAGAAAATTAATCTCTTTTCTTTTTATGAGTAATATTTTCTGGATCTTTCCAGATATTTTATTATTTTGTTTTCTCTTAGTAGCAACAGCTTAATACCATTCCAAGGACCTTTTTAACACTGACCTCTTCTGCTTGCTTTCAATGCCTATGGTACACCAGTCCTTGGAGGCTCAGAGGGTAAAGAGTCTGCCTGCAATGCAGGTGACCTGAGTTCAGTCCCTGGTGACTGGAAGAGTCCCTGGAGAAGGACATGGCAACCCACTTCAGTATTTTTGCCTGGAAAAGTCCATGGATGGAGGAGGCTGGCAGGCCACAGCCCATAGGGTCACAAAGAAACGGACACAACTGAGAGACTTCACTTTCACTTTTCATGGTACTTAATTTTATGGGAGAAAATACATGACCTAAGATTTTGATTTTCTTTTTCATTCCATTTGTAGCAGTTTGTTGTCATCATCTATGTTCACTTATATCCATATCTCCCACCAGTCCTAAGATATAGTTTCCTATAATGTTTATCACACTTCATTCTCTGTTATGTTTCATTTTAAAAGGAATTATAATATTAAGGGTACAATATACAGAACTAAATCCATAGCAGACTTCCATACATATTAGCTCTCTTTTGCTTCCATTTCCCCTGTAAAATTATGGGAAATTAGTTAGAAAATGGTTTTCTGTATTAAATTAATGTTATCATATCTTTAAGATATGATTAAATCATTTCTTTTATACCACAAGTCTCCGATATCTCTTTGTAACCATATATTTTAGGATGGGTCCTGCCTTTTTTTTTTTTTTCCTTTTCCTTTTCTTCTCTCGTTTCCTTGCTTTCTTTTTCCTTTTAAAGCATAGTCTCTGAGATTTTGTGAAATTCTGTGCTGTTTAAGTTTTGAATTGGGGCATTTGACAAACCAAATAACTTTTCATAAATATTTTGCATTTGTATTTCTGTGTACTGAATTTTCCTTCAGCTATGTCTTAACATAGATGAGTATCTTTAGGATATCTTTTGATGCAAAAAATTGCTATTGGGTGAGACTTGGACTGATCTTTCAACTCTGCTATCATGTGCTGACTTACCTCAGAATGTGGAACTTTGCAGAAGATTCTGTTTAATAAATTTATTTCCTATTCCTAAAACCACAGTGCACATATTTGCTCAAACATGTTATCTCTTCCATATTCAAATGGAATATCATAATGAGGTGAGGTGAGGTGAAGTCGCTCAGTCGTATCTGACTCTTTACGACCCCATGGACTGTAACCTACTAGGCTTCTCCATCCATGGGATTCTCCAGGCAAGAATACTGGAGTGGGTTGCCATTTCCTTCTCCAGGGGATCTTCCTGACCCAGGGATCAAACCTGGGTCTCCCGCATTGGAGGCAGACGCTTTAACCTCTGAGCCACCAGATATAAATTATAAAATATGATCCATTAGCTGTGTTCCAAATGTATAAATAAAAATATACCTGGTTATATATTTAAATAGTGATTATAATAATAATATAAATTATGTTAAGTACATGTAGCAGCAGAGGGATGCCCTTCTGAACAGAAGACTTCTCCTCAGAGCATACTGATCAGTTTATATTTCCTAATGAAATTTTCATTTAGACCAAAGTTACTCCTCACTTCCTTTCTGCTCCTTTTTCTAAGCTAAAGCTGCTGTCTACCTTTTTTTTTTTTTTGAAAAATAGAGCAATTTTAGTTAAAGAGAAATTTTGAATCTTTCAACCTGTCTTGAAAGAAAAGTACATGAGGAACTTGTCACTATGGGAAAATAAAACGATTCTCAAGTAATTATAGAGTTATTTTTCTAGAATCACATTATTTTAGCATGGAAAAAGTCTTGACTATCATCTGAACATTTTTATACTACACAGAATAAAGATGAGGCAAAGAGAGAATTAACAACTTGTCTAAGATAGTCAAACAGAAATATTTAGGCCTGGTGAAATGATTTAATCACCATTTGTTTTGTCGCGTACTGTCTGGAGGGAGTTGACCTGATGTCATTTCCCACCACTTATACAGCTTGAAGAGAAGCACTGTAGTGAACTGAAGTGAAGTTGTTCAGTTCTGTCTGACTCTGTGCGACCCCACGGACTACATGCAGCCTACCAGGCTCCTCTGTCCATGGGATTTTCCAGGCAATAGTATTGGAGTGGATTGCCATTTCCTTCTCCAGGGATCTTCCCGACTCAAGGATTGAACCCGAGTCTCCCACATTGTAGACAGACGCTTAACCGTCTGAGCCACCAGGGAAGGCTGTAGAGTATATAAACAGCAAGATTTGCAAACCAGCTCAAGGAGCATGAAGTTGGCAATACATACATGAAAACAAGATATTAGCAATTTTTCAGAGGTATTAGCACAGATTAGAAGTCATGTTGCCTTTGCTTCAAGCTAAAGAATTTCTGAACACCTTAATTACCATCAGTTTTCTAGACTTCTGTGAGTCATTCCAAAGTTTTGGATATTTCACTTTTTCTTTGAGGTATGTATATAAATTAAATGGTATAGCTTTGCTTAAAACCAACAGTGAATTTTTTCCCCTCAATTTTTAAAGCAATGTAACTAATGTTTTCCTACTGTTAAAGTCATTTCTCTTTCCTCACAAATTGGAATTTAATCTTTCTAAAACATTATTTCCATTATACCAACTCTTTTGCTTTTAAAAATGAGAAGCTCTCCATTACACACAATATAACCAAAATTTCCCCAGGCCACACAAGCCTATGGAAGCAAATGAGATCACATTACCATTAATAACTGAAATAGCACTGCCTCATGCCCTCACATACATTGCTCAGGACCTGAGCCCAGCACACACTTTACCCAGATATTTCTGGGAGTCCCCAGATGATGTTCATTTTTGCTCAAACAAGTTCACTTTCATTGGGCATGGATGCTACCCTGCTCCCATCTATGGTTCTCCCTTTCTACTTCTCTTATTCCCCAGGCCACAGAAAGGGTAGGCTCACAGCTCCTTTGAGCACTGCAAGAAGCTAGATGCTGTGAATGCAAACCAAATGTCATTCTCAAATTAGTCCTGCTTAGTTATCTCTGCCTTGCCACCTTATTCTCCTGCTGGGGGGTACTCATTAGCCTGAAGATCATGGAAGATGCCACAGTGCAGGCAGGTACTGCTGATAGTCAGATACAACCATTACTCTGTTGGACTCACCTTTTCTGGGCACCACCACCGATGTCCTATAGCTGTCAAGCAGTCCAAGAGTCTGTGGGGGTCTACAGTAAAAATGGCACATGCTACAGCCCTGGATGGATTATTAGCTCTACTGCTCTACTGCTCTTTCTCTAATGATGTACAAGCTTTTCTGTCTTACATATCTATATTTAGGGTAAGCAAGTTTGATAAGAGAGGGAAAAGTTTTTGTTTCACTGATTGATGAGTTCAGTGAGATTGGCTCCTGGGTTGATCTCCCATGGGGAGTTACCATACTGCCTGTGACAGCTAAGGCTCCCCGACTAGTCAGGCTCACAAGTTGAATTCTCTGAGAAGCTCTTAGGTTGCCAACATCTAGAGCTCATATCTGTATCTCACTAGATCCTTTGTACAGAGTCAAATTCACATATTTTCCTGACATCCACAATGTTGCTCCATTCCACATGTTCAAACCAGTGCCTCACAAATTTGAAACATGATCCTTCTTGCTTCCCAGATAATCCTAACTTTGAGGTCAAATTGCAAGTCATCCACCAGAGAAGTCTGTTTTTACCTGCATCAAACTTGCCAACTGGGGCCATACTTCTGGGTAGTCTCAAAAATAAATCTGCTCACATCAAGCACTGTAGAGAACTTTCTGTGGAAATTTCAGATGGTGTCAGTAGCGTCAACTGCAAATGTCAACAGCAAGTGACCCTGCCACCTCTCACCTCTGGCTCTCCTTTTTCTGTCCCTTCTCCCTTTGGCCTTGACCTCCCAGACTCCTGACTCCATAGAAATTTGTCTTCTGGTCTTTCATTCCTTCATTATATAGAACAATTTACTTCCTTCTTAATTCACATCTTCAATTGCATATATCTTCTCCTAGCCATGTGCTCAGCAGGGGCAAACATTCAAAAGCACCCTCCTCAGAGGGTGGTGTCATCTCACTTTGCCCTCAGAAAAGTTTGCCACACTGCTCTGCAACCCTTAGGTAAATATAAAGATATACAATGAAAATTTTGGGGATGCACTTAACTTTATAAATTTATATTTAATTAAATATAAACTTAAATTTATATTATTATTATTATATAAGTATTTGTTTATAATGGTCTCCTCTAATGTTTTTCAGTGTTGATCTAGTTTGTGGTTTAAAGCATTAAACCATGATAGTCATTTTTTGACAAAAAATAAATTTCATCTCATAGTTTAGCTGTAATTTTTCTTTTGGTCATTCTGCATGGCATATAAAATAATCCCCAGGCAGGGGATGAAGCTGCACTCTCTGCAGTGCAAGTCAAGTCTTAACCCCTGCACCACTGGTGAAGTCCCTTATCTGTAGTATTATTTTTAAAACAATTTCGACTGAGTGACTGAACTGAACTGAACTGTATGTCTGGGAAGGGTGCCTCTCTTCAGTTGTGTCCGATGCTTTGCACCCCTATAGACTGTAGCCTGCCAGACTACTATGTCTATGGAATTCTTCAGGCAATAATACTGGAGTGAGTTGCCATGCCCACCTCCAAGGGAATCTTGTGATCCAAGGATAGAACACACGTCTCATCTCTTGTGTCTCCTGCATGGCAGATGGGTTCTTTACCACTAAAGTCACCTGGGAAGCCCAATGTTTGGGAAATGGAAATCAGTTCTGAAAAGAAGAAGATGATGTATTTGAGCCAACTAGCTAATACCTAATAATAATACACTAATATATATAGGATAACAATGGTGTCTCGAGTGTCATAGCAAGTTCAGTTCAGTTCAGTCGCTCGTTGGGTCTGACCCTTTGTGACCCATCACCAACTCCCAGAGTCCACCCAAACCCATATCCATCGAGTCAGTGATGCCTTCCAATGATCTTATCCTCTGTTGTCCTCTTCTCCTCCTGCCCTCAATCTTTCTCAGCATTAGGGTCTTTTAAAATGAGTCAGCTCTTCACATCAGGTGGCCAAAGTACTGGAGTTTCAGCTTCAACATCAGTCTTTCCAATGAACACCCAGGACTGATCTCCTTTAGGAAGGACTGGTTGGATTTCTTTGCAGTCCAAGGGACTCTCAAGAGTTTTCTCCAACACCACAATTCAAAAGCATCAATTCTTCGGCACTCAATTTTCTTCACAGTCGAACTCTCACATCCATACATGACCACTGGAAAAAACATAGCCTTGACTAGATGGACTTTTGTTGGCAAAGTAATGTCTCTGCTTTTTAATATGTTATCTAAGTTGGTCATAACTTTCTTTCCAAGGAGTAAGTGTCTTTTATTTCATGGCTGCAATCACCATCTGCAGTGATTTTGGAGCCCCCCAAAATAAAGTCTGACACTGTTTCCACTGTTTCCCCATCTATTTCCCATGAAGTGAAGTGATGGGACTGGATGCCATGATCTTCGCTTTCTGAATGTTGAGCTTTAAGCCAACTTTTTCACTCTCCTCTTTTACTTTCATCAAGAGGTTTTTTAGTTCTGCTTCACTTTCTGCCATGAGGGTAGTGTCATCTGCATATCTGAGGTTCTTGATATTTCTCCAATCAATCTTGATTCCAGCTTGTGCTTCCTCCAGCCCAGTGTTTCTCATGATGTACTCTGCAATAAACAGCCTTGACATACTCCTTTTCCTATTTGGAACCAGTCTATTGTTCCATGTCCAGTTCTAACTGTTGCTTCCTGACCTGCAAACAAGTTTCTCAAGAGGCAGGTCAGGTGGTCTGGTATTCCCATCTCTTGAAGAATTTTCCACAGTTTATTGTGATCCACAGTCAAAGGCTTTGGCATAGTCAATAAAGCAGAAATAGATGTTTCTCTGGAACTCTTGCTTTTTCTATGATCCAGCGGATGTTGGCAATTTGATCTCCGGTTCCTCTGCCTCTTCTAAAACCAGCGTGAACATCTGGAAGTTCACGGTTCACGTATTGCTGAAGCCTGGCTTGGAGAATTTTGAGCATTACTTTACTAGCGTGTGAGATGAGTGCAATTGTGTGGTAGTTTGAGCATTCTTTGGCATTGCCTTTCTTTGGGATTGGAATGAAAACTGACCTTTTCCAGTCCTGTGGCCACTGCTGAGTTTTCCAAATTTGCTGGCATATTGAGTGCAACACTTTCACAGCATCATCTTTCAGGATTTGAAACAGCTCAACTGGAATTCCATCACCTCCACTAGCTTTGTTCTTAGTGATGCTTNGGCAATTTGATCTCTGGTTCCTCTGCCTTTTCTAAAACCATCTTGAACATCTGGAAGTTCACAGTTCACGTATTGCTGAAGCCAGGCTTGGAGAATTTTGAGCATTACTTTAATAGCGTGTGAGATTAGAATCTAAAAAAGTCAAACACATAGTAACAGAAAGGAGAGTAATTATTACCAGGTAGGGGAAATGAGGGTGATAGGGAGATAATAGTCAAAGAATAGAAAGTTGCAGTTACACACGAAGAATAAGTCTAGAGATCTAACCTACAACACGATGACTAACAGCACTATATTGAATGCTGGAAATTTACTAAGAGAGTAGTTCAAGGTGCTCTCACTACATTGTTTTTGTTTAGTCGATTAGTCGCGTCCGACTCTTCTGCGACCCCAAGGACTGTGTAGCCCTCCAGGCTCCTCTGTCAATGTGACTTTCCAGGCAAGAATACTGGAGTGGGTTGCAATTTCCTACTCCAGGGGAGGTTAGTAAAGTTGCTCAGTCGTGTCCGACTCTTTGCGACCCCATGACTACAGCCTACCAGGCTCCTCTGTCCATGGGATTTTCCAGGCAAGAGTACTGGAGTGGGGTGCCAGGAGGTTAAAACCACCCAAAAGCACACCGCGCATAGTGGTGGTCTGTGTTTTCTTGGCCACGAGGTGGCAGCAATTCTCTCAACTGCCCACGCACGTACAATTTTGCGACCGTAAGCTCAGTTTAAATAGAAGAACAGAACACCCGAGTCCTGTGTTCCCCTTCCAATTTCTCCTTCGGGTGGTTTGTACTGGGTCTCATTAATAGAGCGGATTTTCAAAGCTCTTCCGGCAGCGACGCTCGAGAGCGCGGGTTCTCGCGAGATCGCCGCCGGAAGTGGGTGGCTGCGGAGGTTCAGAGACTCTTCTCCCCGGAAGCCGCTCGTTTCTTCGGAGCTGCTGCAGCGGTCCGCCCCGTGGCGCTCTCCCCAGGGAAAGAGCTCACCGTCCGCGGCCCTTTCCAGCGCCGAGCTCGCCCCTTCGGCTTCCCCAGCTGTACAGAGGCGCGGCCCAGCCGGCTGAGCTCCCGAAATCCCCGGCTCCTCCCTCCCTCCGTCTGCGCTGCAGTTAGGCCGCGCCCAGAGGCCCAGTCCGCGGCAAGCTCCGGCGGGTGATGCCAAATACAGCCATGAAGAAAAAGGTGCTGTTAATGGGAAAGAGCGGGTCGGGGAAGACCAGCATGAGGTCCATTATCTTTGCCAATTACATCGCTCGCGACACGCGGCGCCTGGGTGCCACCATTGATGTGGAGCACTCCCACGTCCGATTCCTGGGCAACCTAGTGCTGAATCTGTGGGACTGTGGCGGTCAGGACACCTTCATGGAAAATTACTTCACCAGCCAGCGAGACAACATCTTCCGTAATGTCGAGGTTCTGATTTATGTGTTCGACGTGGAGAGCCGCGAACTGGAAAAGGACATGCATTATTACCAGTCGTGTCTGGAGGCCATCCTCCAGAACTCTCCTGATGCCAAAATCTTCTGCTTGGTGCACAAGATGGATCTGGTTCAGGAAGATCAGCGTGACCTGATTTTTAAAGAGCGAGAGGAAGACCTGAGGCGTTTGTCTCGCCCGCTGGAGTGTGCTTGTTTTCGAACATCCATCTGGGATGAAACGCTCTACAAAGCCTGGTCCAGTATTGTCTATCAGCTGATTCCCAATGTCCAGCAGCTGGAGATGAATCTCAGGAATTTTGCCCAGATTATTGAGGCCGATGAAGTTCTGCTGTTCGAGAGAGCCACGTTCTTGGTCATCTCCCATTACCAGTGCAAAGAGCAGCGTGATGTCCACCGATTCGAGAAGATCAGCAACATAATTAAGCAGTTCAAGCTGAGCTGCAGTAAATTGGCCGCTTCTTTCCAGAGCATGGAAGTTAGGAATTCTAACTTCGCTGCTTTCATCGACATCTTCACATCAAACACGTACGTGATGGTGGTTATGTCGGATCCGTCGATCCCTTCTGCGGCTACTCTGATCAACATTCGCAATGCCAGGAAACACTTTGAGAAGCTGGAGAGAGTGGATGGTCCCAAGCACAGCCTCCTTATGCGTTGAATATTGCCAAAATGCGCTCTCTGAAAATGCTCAATTGCCTTCCCCCCCCTTTTTTTTTCAATTATTCATAATGTCGTGTGCTTATAAGTGGGCTTTGAAATGTGTGGTGCGTATCACTTTCATCTCTTTGTTCCCTTCTCCCCAGTCTTTTGGACGCTATTTACTCAGTTATCCAGTAGAGCTTTAAAGATGGCCTTTCCGAAAAGTTGGTATGGGGTAACACTAAAGTAGGTGGTGGTGTATGTGTGTATGTGTGTTCTGATTCCCTGGTTATAGTAGATATACACATCAAAGCCTTTACAATAACTTCTGTATCCCTTACAAGGTTGCAAAGATGGAATGTTATTTTATCAGCAAGGTATTAAAATGCATTTAAATTCTTCCTGGCTTCAATCATGAATAAACATTTGCTGTTAGCAGTTTAAAATATGGTCTTATTTGAAATAATTTGAAGGTGGTTAATATTAAAGCTATAGATTCTGACTGCCCACAGGTATTGCTTAACTGGTAAATGTGATTGTGTGATCTTGTCTCCCCCATCACCTTAAGGATGTTACTTAGCAACTGCAGCAGTGTGGTTAAGAGAATGGTCTCTGGAGCTAGATCACCTGAGCTGAGTTAGTATTTGAACACTAGTATTCTAGTGCTTTCACTTACTATATCCATGAACTGAGCAAAGCACTTAATTTTACTGTGTTTGTTCCCTAATTTGTAAAATGTGGATAAGAATAGCACTACTTCATTGGATTAAAACAATATGGAAAGCATTTAGAATAGGGGCTGGCACATACTAATGTGTCAGTTGTCAATACTACCTACTGAGGCATTCTTCTCCCCACTGTGAAATTACTGGATGTGAAGCCTAGCAAAATAGGAGCTACCCACTAAATCCCAGGTATTCTTAAAGATTTAATGTGCATTTTCTTATCTAACCTTCATAATTTGTAAGGCAGATTACTTTTATCTCTGTTAACAGATGGGAAAACTGCCATGACCTTATTAAGGTCATACAGCTGCAACTTAGGCAGTGAAATTGCAGATCCTCGCCCCTTACATGCCACTACTCCCTCCATTGACAGAAAAGTTAATCATAAAATTCCTAGCTCTTTAGCTATACATTACTCCTTCATATAATTTCCCAAATTTCATAGATTGTGTAAACTGAAGCCTAGTAAGTTAAGTGACTTCTCTTAAAGAATAGTGTTTCGCCTTGGGCAAGATCACTTTCCCATCTGTATTTATCTGGAAATTGAATAATTTTCAATCCAATTCTTAGATTACATACTTTCAGGAAATAATTCTAAGGTTACCGTTTTGGCAATGTGATATAGTGAAATTAAAAAGACTGAAAATGCCGTTTCAGCTGCCTCATACATTGTTTTAAATGAAATCTAAATATCTTAGAGACAAAACACCTCACCTCTCATTTTACAAATGAGGCATTATCTCTGCATTATACAGACAAGTAATATAAATGATAGGGAATTTCCAAACCTTTATAAAATTATTTAACATTTATTAAATCCTTTATAACAGCAACTGTAGATAACAAGGTCCCTACCTATAAAGAGCAAGAAGCTATTCAGACACATTACTAAACTAATAGTATAGATGTACTTTAAAAAATCATTTTAAATTCCACATTTAATAATCTAGAGCTAGGTGGTATAATAATGTTTATTCAAGACTGTAGTATGTAAAACATTTACAAATAGTCCCATGGAGGACTCACAGATATTTTAAATTTAGGATGTGGCTTTGCAACTTAATGTGAAAGAGAATTTTACTTTAGCAAATACTTAACACATTATTAAACTAATAGTATAGATGTACTTTAAAAAATCATTTTAAATTCCACATTTAATAATCTAGAGCTAGGTGGTATAATAATGTTTATTCAAGACTGTAGTATGTAAAACATTTACAAATAGTCCCATGGAGGACTCACAGATATTTTAAATTTAGGATGTGGCTTTGCAACTTAATGTGAAAGAGAATTTTACTTTAGCAAATACTTTTACTTAAGGAAAATGTCCTTAAACATATTTCATTTTAGTATACTTAGGGGAAAAAATAGTGATTCCTTCTCAAGGATTAAGTAAAATTTAAAGCTCATGGTTACTAAAAACATGGTAAAGAATGGTTTCAAAATACTTATATTTTTGTTTTCAATTAAATTCCCCCAAATTGATTTTCTTTAACATGATATAGTCTTTATTCCACTTGATAACAGTTTTCATGTTGAGCAATCTTATATGCTTGTCCTCTTTAAGCATTTAAAACAATTAGGACATATAGGCAATATTCTTGCCTGGAGAATCCTGTGGATGGAGGAGCCTGATGGGCTGCGTCCATGGAGTTGCACAGAGTCGGACACGACTGAGGTGACTTTGCATGCATGTGTGCACTGGAGAAGGAAATGGCAACCCACTCCAGTATTCTTGCCTGGAGAATCCCAGGGATGGAGGAGCCTGGTGGGGTGCTATCTATGGGAACACACAGAGTTGGACATGACTGAAGTGACTTAGCAGCAGCAGGCACTATCTGAAGTTTCATACTAATACAGAAGTCAGTTTATACACCTTCATCTTATGAATAGTGAATAAAAGTACATTCTGTTGTAATGAGAAAAAGTACTCTTACAGCAATAAAGTAGTAGCCATCCCTCTTTACCATTACTTTAAGTCCATCATACAGAAGGCAAAGGAAACAATTCTAATACTTCAGTATCGGCTAAGAAAGAAGTATGTATAGACACAACCCCCCACACACATCTACATAGGTATATGTGTATTTAATCAATACAACTGGAGATATCACAACCATGAAGAAACGATAAAAGTAATAAATGAAAAATACTAAGTGAACAAAAATTAGCATAAGCTATAGGGGATTTTAGAGAAGGGACAGGACCATGGATAAGGAAAGAGACTTCAAGGTGAATGTGAGATTTGTTCTGAACCTTAAAGGACAAAGGGCTTCCCTGGTGGCTCAGCTGGTAAAGAATCCGCCTGCAATGAGGGAGACCTGGGTTCAATCCCTGGGTTGGGAAGATCCCCTGGAGAAGGAAACAGCTACCCACCTCAGTATACTGGCCTGGAGAATTCCATGGACAGAGTCAGACAAGACTTAAGTGACTTTCACTTTCTATAGGACAAATATAATTGTGTTAAGCTGGGAGATGAAACTAGGATGTTCCAGCTTCAAAACTGTGAATTAAGATTTTTAAAGACACATGCTGACCAAAGCACTTTAGTAAAAATAAAAAAAAAAATTTAAAAAAAAAGAGAGACCATAGTGGAAGGGGGAATAGATTAACCTATGGAGGGAACCTTGTATGCCTTTAAATTCGAACTCAATTCTAGAATTACCATTTTAAAATTATATGATCAAAGCAGTCCCTTAAGGACAAAAGGCATGTATGCAGGCAATAACGGACAAGGAAAGGAAGAGACTGAAAGCAGTAAGTCATAATCAAAATGGTTTATAACAAAGTGACAAATTTAATATATGTTTGTTTATACAACTAGCATACAAAGGACAGGGAAGAATGCCAAAAACTCTCAGCCTATCCCAGGTATGACTCATTTAACAATGTGGTTTTTGTAAATCCATTAATATCTAGAGATATTTTGATCTTCAGATTCTCAGCAATTTAGGGCCTACACTTACTGGTAAGCTTCAGCTTCCTTTCAGTTCAGTTCAGTTCATTTCAGTTCAGTCATGCAGTCGTGTCCGACCCTTTGCAACCTCACAGACTGTATGCAGCACGCCAGGCTTTTCTGTCCATCACCAGCTCCTGGATCCTACTCAGTCATATTCATTGAGTTGGTGATGCCATCCAACCACCTCATCCTCTGTCATCCCCTTCTCCCACCTTCAATCTTTCCCAGCATCAGGATCTGTTCCAATGAGTCGGCTCTTCACATCAGGTGGCCAAAGTATTGGAGTTTCAGCTTTAGCATCAGTCCTTCCAATGAATATTCAGGACTGATCTTTTATGATGGACTGGTTGGATCTCCTGGCAGTCCAAGGGACTCTCAAGAGTCTTCTCCAACACCACAGTTCAAAAGCATCAATTCTTCGGCACTCAGCTTTCTTCACAGTCCAGCTCTCACATCCATACATCCATACTACTGGAGAAACCATAGCTTTCACTAGACAGACCTTTGTTGGCAAAGTAATGTCACTGCTTTTTAATATGCTATCTAGGTTGGTCATAACTTTTCTTCCAAGGAGCAAGCATCTTTTAATTTCATGGCTGCAGTCACCATCTGCAGTGATTTTGGAGCCCAAAAAATTAAAGTCAGTCACTGTTTCCACTGTTTCCCCATCTATTTGCCAGGAAGTGATGGGACCAGATGCCATGATCTTAGTTTTCTGAATGTTGAGTTTCAAGCCAACTTTTTCACTCTCCTCTTTCACTTTCATCAAGAGGCTCTTTAGTTCTTCACTTTCTGCCAAACAGCTTCCTTATCAAACAGCTAAGATCTATAAAGCAGTATGGTGTGAATAGTGTACCTAGCTTCTTTAAGATACCCCAGGACTAAAGGTGAATCTATATCCCCTGGTACTGACTCTCAAGCTTCTTATTGAGCCTAACAATTACCAGGGAAGCATATTTAAAAGTGGAAATTTCTAATCCTCAGTTTAGACCAACAGAATCCACATTTTTTAAGATGTATCCCAGGTAATTTCTTGAGTCCATCTTAGACAAGTCATTTAAAGAAAGTCCCTGGCTTTGGTATCATTATCTATAAAATAGGTACAATATCACTATCTTACAAAGGTTTAAGAATTAAATGATATGATTTGTACTATTAAGTATCTAATACCTATTATTAAGTATCTGGTCTTCCCAGGTGGTGCTAGTGGTAAAGAACCCACCTGCCAATGCAGGAGACATGAGCAACTCAGGTTCAATCCCTGGGTGGGGAAGATCCCCTGGAGGAGGGAATGGCAATCCACTCCAGTATTCTTGCCTGGAGAATCCATGGACAGAGGAGCCTGGTGGGCTACAGTTCATAGGGTCTCCAGGAGTCGGATATGACTGAAGCAACTTAACATGCACACATATTAAGTATCTAGGAATGGCCCTGGCAATTTGTAGATGCTAGTATGATAGCTGCACCTTCTCCTTAACATGTTAATTTTGAGCTTACCAGTACTGGGTTTCTTAAGACTAGAGAACAGTTTCCTTGTAGACCGTCCCTATTTGTTCTATTAACTAATAAAAGAATATGCCACCTGAGAGAAGCTTTTCTCTTCCACTTTCTTTTCCACTGCTAATAGAGCAATTATATGTGTTTTTCTTTGTCTTCTCTCTCTCTCTCTCTCTCTCTCACACACACACACACACACACACACATATGCCTGGCCTTCAAACTTGGATCAAACAAGCAATACAAAAGAAAATAAGCCAAAATGAGTCATGAAAGATGAACTATTAAGCCCATCTACTTCCAGAACTCTCTCCTTCACTTTTCTCCTCTTCTGGCCAGTTTCTTGGCAAATGGACAAAACTGTGATGGTTAAGAGCTGGCATTAAACACAGAGGTCCTGTAGGTGCTATAACCCTTTCAGCATGTACTTAACCCCCTGGTTCACAGAGGGTAATGGAGATGGCTGGATGGCATCACTGACTCGACGGATGTGAGTCTGAGTGAACTCTGGGAGTTGGTGATGGACAGGGAGGCCTGGTGTGCTGCAATTCATGGGGTTGCAAAGAGTCGGACATGACTGAGCGACTGAACTGAACTGAATAGCATGTATTCACCTGAATGCTAAAGACAAGCCTTTCTCTTGGCTGCGAGGCCTGACTAAATCAGGCAGGAAACTGTACAAGAGACCTCACATCTGACTCCTATTTAGAGTCCAGAAAGCCCATTCCTACAGCCATATCCTACACTTTGGCCTTTTAGTTCTGAGAGGTCTTGTTGGTTTATTACAGAAGGAAAATAGGGCCAAACCCTAGCTTCATCATTGACTTAGCTGTGTAACACCAAACAAGTTATTTAACCCCAAATTCAGTTTTTTCAATTTAATTTAAAGCTGTTCTACAGGCAGTTGGGGAACTAATGGTTTTTGAGAAGGAAAGTAACAATACAAATTAGCTCCCCCCAAAATAGTGCCCCTCCAAAAAAAAGTCTAGTTTTTTTTTCTGTTAAAATAAAAAACTAGAGTTAAATTCTCAAAGTCGAAATTAGACTAAACATAAAACTGCTATACAACCCACTGAATGGATTTATACTTATTGTCCCTCAAAAATATCTAGTCATCTTCCACTTTTTTCTTTTTTCTAAATTCATTCTATCCCAGTCTTCACTATCATCACAGGCACTTTATTCTATCAAACATCATTTTTCAGGATCAATCTACTTGAATAATCATTAAGCCTCTACAGCTTTCTCAAATTTAAACTTTATCATTTTGACTGTACATTTACTCTCCTCACTTAATAGAAGTTATTTCCCTAAAAAGAAAAATCAGTGTATCTAATAGCTATTAAGTAAACCACTTGATAAAATTACATCAAAAACTACTCATCTTTATATTAACTGAATTAAGACATAATAAATTAGCCTACTACCTTGTCATTTACTTCATGCTTACAATATTACTCTGGCTTCTTGGGTAGTTCAAATGATAAAAAATTTCAAGATTAGTCAAGAAACCAAAATGGCTTCACATAATTTGATATTTGCTTTCTAATACTTCACAGTTCAACCCCCTCTCCATACAAAGCAAGAAAATGCAAACATACTCTCCTTATATAAAAACAGTAGAAAAGGCTAACAGGCATTATTTAAGACTTTTGTAGACCTTGAAAAACAGTTACACTTCCCATGTGTATTTAAACGGCAAATTAGTTTTTATTTTATTTTGTTTTATTTTAGTTTTTATTTTATTTTGCTTCAACTTAAGTGCATCATAGTTAAACTGACTGGGCTACTGCTTCATCTTGTCGAGTCAGATGGAGATACTTTTGCATGAAGGCTCTTATTCAAGATTTCTTCTTCTGCAAAGTTTATTTTAAAAAGAGAAAAAGATAAACATTATAAAGAAAAAGTACATCAAATTCCACGTAATAGCAAACTTCAGTCTTCAGAAAAAGTTCACAGGCAAATACGTAACTGTGATAAAATTACCATTATTCTCACTGACGTACCTCTTTGCCAGAGGTACATCTCTCCTAGAATACTTTTTAACACACCAGTGTTTAATTATCATGGGCAAATCAGAATGATTTATAATCTGTATTACCAGATCTATATCTGTTCTAGCATGCTTTAAGAGCAGTTTTTGTTTGTTGAAGTACAAGTGATNCCATTATTCTCACTGACGTACCTCTTTGCCAGAGGTACATCTCTCCTAGAATACTTTTTAACACACCAGTGTTTAATTATCATGGGCAAATCAGAATGATTTATAATCTGTATTACCAGATCTATATCTGTTCTAGCATGCTTTAAGAGCAGTTTTTGTTTGTTGAAGTACAAGTGATTTACAATATTGTATTAGATTTAGGTGGACAAAGTGATTTATATATTTCTTACTACCTATATTATACTGATTTTATATTTTTATAACTTATACATTATACATATTTCATACTATATTACATATTTTTCCATTATTTTCCATTATAGGTTACTATAAGATATTGAATTCAGTTCCAAGAGCAATTATTTTTAACTCTTTATGATGAGCCAAACTTATCTGCCATCCAGCTTCAATAATTATTAATACTAATTGTTACAAGTTGAACTGTGTCCCTTCCAAAAGAAGTTCTAACTTCTGTACCTCATGTTGAAGTACATGTTCTGTACCTCATGTTGAAGTTCTAACCCCTGTACCTCAGAATATGGCTTTATTTGGAAATAGGGTCACTGCAGACATATTCAGTTAAGAGTAGGATGGGAGCACAATGGGCTGTTAGTCTATAAGATGAGTATCCTTTTAAGAAGGTACATAGAATACAGGGGAGAATGCCATGTACAAGTGGAGGCAGAGATGAACTACACTGCCACAAGCTAAGGAACACCTGTGAGTATCAGAAGCTAGAAAAGTCAAGGATCATTCTCTGTGATTTCAGAGGGAACATGGTCATGCCAACACCGTGAGCCTGAGTACTACCCTCCAAAACTTATTTCCTCCAGAGACAAAAAAATTTCTGTTGTCTTAAGCCACCAAGTTTGTGGTACTTTGTTATGGCAGCCCTAGGAAAGTAGTACACTGACCCATCTTGTCACCACACCCCCATCAAATTACTTCAAAGCAAATCACAGGTACTATAAGTTTTTAGATATTTCTCAACGTTTTTAGAACCATCTTCCATTAGTGAAGATTCTGACAAGATCTATTTTCAGTAGTTTGAATTACAAAAGCAACAGGTTCCAGGATTTTGGTTTTGTTTTCCACCCCTGTCCCGTAACAGTTGTAAGCTATATACATCATCTCATTATAAGAGATTCTGAAAGTACCCATAAAAATGATGGGTTCACTTTTCTCATCCTGACTGAAGGAATAAGGAATATATTCTGTCACATTAACAAGATTGTGTAACGTTCACTGTATACTATTTTTACGAGAAGTTTAAAGAAAACTTTCAGCAGGTCAATATGCCCACATCTAGTTAAATCTTACCTGTTAAATTAGGTAGAAGTTCTCCAAGGTTACATGGTATTGTGGTCTTCAATCTTTCTTCCACTGGAGAAAACTTAATTAGTGGTGAAAGAGACCGTTTTCTTTCACCAAGGGACATGCATGAAGATGGTTTTGTATAGTCAATGTGCAAATCATGGATGCCCAAAAAATTAAGCATATCATCAGTCTGCATCTTTTGGGGAGTAAGGCTCAATTCTGGTTTGTGTCTTTCAAGTATTTCAGGATTAGAGAGGTAAATTTCTTCGCTTCGCTTGGATGGAGATTTCTTCAGAGCCTCATATCCACTGCAAGTAGCCTGTAAATTGAAGTCTGATTCTGGAGTAGTCTGTTTTTCTCCCACAACATCTGTGAAAATGCCACTGTGCATAGGACTATTCGGTTCCAGTTTAAAAGTGGCCTCTGTACTACTGGGGCTAATAAGACTTATGTGACCAACTTCTGGAAGAGTTTCATGTAATATGCCAAAATCACCATCTTTAAAACTGGAACTAATTCCACTTGATACCTGAAAACAGTTCCATAACATACTGTTATACATGGAAAAGTCTTCGTAAGAAGCTTTTGATTGGTCTGATATTTTAATATTATCTTCTTCACTGCTACCTAACACATTTCTTCTATTGCCTACAGCAGGGGAAAATGTCTCTATTTGGCTAGTTTCTAAAAGTTTGTTCTGTAAAGTTGTACAGTCCAAATCTTGCATACAAATTATGTCCTTATTTAACAAATCTGATGGATTTTGTGTTGTTGGTTCACCTATGCAAGTGGTCACCACGGGTTTCTGAGGCACACACTCGAAGCAATCTGAAACAACTTTCTCTTCAGGCAGATGAGAATGACTAGAATCAGACACAGTGGCTGCTGACAAGAAACTGGCCATGCTAAACTCTTTTTGATTATGCACCACAGGTAAGGATTCTGGCAATTCTTCTCTATGTTCTGTATCCACTTGAATTGGTTCTGTACTTCTGTTATCTTCTATATCAACAGCTTTTCTCCATGAGCTCTGAATTTCACTTACTAATTAAACCAAGAGGGAAATAACACAAGTTGCTAATCAATTCCCAAACAGAACATGCAATTAAACATTTCATTTCTAGTGCTCAAGATAAAGCTGCTGACTCAGTATATGTTCATAGGTATGCCAGCTGAATGACAAGGCTCCACAATAAACCAAAACCCAACAACATCAAAGAAACCCATCTCCAAATGATCACACAACAAACAAAAGCTGTTCCTGAAATATGCATATACTTTCACACAGCACATACAAATTACATGTGTTTAAAAGATATTTTCTTGTCCATCTAGGCCAGGGTTCAGCAAACTTTTTCTATAAAGGGCCAAATAGTAATACATCAGGTTTTGCACACCATCTTGTCTGTGGCAACTGTTCAGTTCTGTCACTGTTGTGTGTGCAAAAGCAGCCATAAAAGATATGCTGACAAATGAACAAAGAAAGAAAGTGAAGTCGCTCAGTCATGTCCGACTTTTTGCAACCCCATAGACTGTAGCCCACCAGGCTCCTCTGTCCACGGGATTCTCCAGGCAAGAATACTGGAGTGGGTTGCCATTTCCTTCTCCAGGGGATCTTCCCAACTCAGGGATCGAACCTGGGTCTCCTGCATTGCAAGCAGACACTTTAACCTCTGAGCCACCAGGGAAGCCCGACAAATAAACAAGGTTGTGTTCAAAACAACTTTATTTATAAAAACATACACTGGGCTGATGTGGTTCGCAAGATGTAGTTTGCCAAACACCAACCTATACAGTGGATAGGTTCGACCTGAACTGAATCCATTTAACTTTCAATATGTCATTTCTAGTAGTATAATGGAAATTACACTTACTCACTCACTCAGGATGATGTGCCTACATGAGGACAAGGATATCAGAACTTTGCCTATACGATACAGGTTGTAAGAAGAAACTACTGCAGAGTCTGACTAGCTCAGGAGCAATAGATGAGATCTCTGTACACACAGTTTTTGGCTGATGCTGCTGGTTTTGGCTAGAAGAATATAGACTCCGTACTCTATAAGTGGGCTTCCCAGGTGGCTCACTGGTAAAGAATCTGCCTGCCAATGCAGGAGACATGGGTTTGATCCTGGGTTAAGGAGATCCCCTGGAGAAGGAAATGGCAACCTACTACAGTATCCTTGCCTGGGAGATCCCATGGACAGAGGAGCCTAGCAGGCAACAGTCCATGGGGTCACACAAAAGAGTCAGACACCACTTAGCAACTAAACAACTCTATAAATGTTGATCACAAATCAGATGTGGAGGCAGAGGATTTTTTTTTAAGTAATCAACTAAAATATTTTCCAGGAAAAAGCCAAGTAAAACAACAAAAACAAAACTGTATAGTTATCAGGGCAAAAAAAATACTGCTGAAGGACTGCCACATAAGTGACAGTGCTCACAGTATTTCAATAAAAGTCCCCCACATCAAAACAAGTAGAGCCACAACCTCACTCATTATCAGAGAAATGCAAATCAAGACCACAATGAGATACCACTTCACACGAGTCAGAATGGCTGCGATCCAAAAGTCTGCAAGCAATAAATGCTGGAGAGGGTGTGGAGAAAAGGGAACCCTTTTACACTGTTGGTGGGAATGCAAACTAGTACAGCCACTATGGAGAACAGTGTGGAGATTCCTTAAGAAATTGCAAATAGAACTGCCTTATGACCCAGCAATCCCACTGCTGGGCATACACAACGAGGAAACCAGAATAGAAAGAGACACATGTACCCCAATGTTCATTGCAGCACTGTTTATTTCTATTATTATTATATCAGCTCTACCTCAGATCATCAGGCATTAGATCCTAGAAGTTGGGGACCCCTGCTCCAGACAAATAGACCTATGCCTTGGCTCATTACCAATGAGAGTGATGAAGAGAACTAGGGATATGCCTCATGGTCATCTTGTTTTCAAAGGAAAATGTTTTTATGTGTATTTAAGTGTAAGTCTAATTTGGTATTCACTTTCATATAGTTCTTCCTATTTTTCTTTCATTGTACTGTTGCAACATTTTTCACCAATTCAGACTCAAGTACCAGTGACTCTGATCTAGTAGTGAAAGTGAAGCAAAGTGAGATGTGCAATAAATATTTGCCAAATGAACAAATGAGTGAAACCTATTTTTTACATTCATGAGGGTGAAAGGTTTACCTCAGAACTTCCTTGTAACTCTGAGAGCTCACTGGAATTGCGCTGCAGTACAGGCAACCTTCACGCATTTCCCGAACTTTTACCAAATGGCTGGTAAAGACTCTGCTCACCTGAGGGATTCTTTTCAACTGCATGTACATTTTTGAAACATGACCTATTTCTCTCCACCTTTGAAAATGTTCTAGCTAAACAAAACATAGCTTAGGTACATCTATGTAGTTGTTCAGTCACTAAGTCATGTCTGACTCTTTGTGATCCTATGGACTATAGCCTGCTAGGCTCCTCTGTCCGTGGGATTTCCCAGGCAAGAATACTGGAGTGGGTTGCCATTTCCTACTCCAGGGGATCCTCCCGATCCAGGGATTGAACTTGTGTCTCCTGCATTGGCAGGCGGGTTCTTTATCACTGAACCACCAGGGAAGCCCATCTATTGTAGTTACTTATTTGATAATTTCCTCAGAAAAAAAGCAGACAGTGGGTCTTGGCAGAAGTGAGTGCTGAAGGCAGATCTGAAGAAGATGGTCACAGACAGGAAACAATTCAGGAACGCTTCCTTAGTGGCTCAGGGTTGTAAGATTCAGTAATCAAGCTAACCTATGATGAAACAAGTCTGTGACAATTTTCAGATCTTCTGTGCAGGAGCAGACAGTTCATCCTAGGTTTTGTAGGCACTGATGTAAGGATTTGATTGCCTCTATTAGAAAAAAGCTATATTGAATGCCTTAAAAAAAAAAAAAAACCTGTAGTAGCTCCACAGACAAGTGAATACTTCTATAATAAGTAATTGAAAGTTTTGGTTTTCCGTATGAACTCACACAAATTTATATAGTATATGTCCACATAAATCCACAACTTTCAGTTTTCTCTTGCAAGAACTTTCCACGTGTTTCTGTTCTGTGTTTGGGGTTTTTGGCCATGAGGCATCTGGGATCATAGCTTCCTGAACAGGAGTCGAACCTCCATTGGAAGGCAAAGCTTTAACCCCTGGACCATCAAGGAAATCCCCTTCCATGTGTTAAAAAGTTCTAAGTTGTGTTATGGTTAGAATTTTACACTTGGTTCACATAAAAGAAAAAACATTTTTTTTTCTTCCAGTTCTGTACCTTGATTGAATTATGGTGACTGCTATAACTGATCTTTCATTTGATTATTGCACCCCCCCACCAGCATCTTTCAAATCCCCCTGCTTACCTACACACCTCAGTCATTTGTGAAGTTTGAATTGTTCCGAGGCAAGGGTTTTCTGCAAGTAGATCAAAGATAAATGACTTCAGGTTTCACCAAGCTCCCATCTGGCAGTAGGTTAGCCTTCAAAGGTTTTGAAATAAACACCTTCACTGGGGCAAGTGGTTCATTCATACATGAAGCAAAAGAACAGTATCTCCTTTTGTAGCTGTGAATGGAAGATTTATGCAGGTTAGTTCTGATGAGAATGAATAGGAATTGCCTATTTGAGGAGTTGTCACATCATCAGAACCAAACAGGGAAGACTGTCATCTCTCTGGGTGCTTCTCTGCACTATTCTCTTTGTTGCTTATTGTTTCAGAACTCTCTGGGTAAAATGGAGCAGACATCTCTGGATTATACAATGAGAAGTAGGACTTTTTCCTTTTCTGGCAAACAATGTCAGTGACCATGATCTTATAGGATCATAAGTCTAGTATCTGATAATGTCAGATATACTTAGAAAGGCTAGAAAATGTCACCTATAGCAGGGGTCCCCAACCTCTGGGATCTAATGCCTGATGATCTGAGGTGGAGCTGATTAATAATAATAGAAATAAAGTGCACACAAGAAATGTAATGCACTTGAATCATCCCAAAACTATCCCCTGACCAACACCCCCACCCCGGTCCATGGGAAAATTGTCTTCCATGAAACTGCTACTTGGTGCAAAAAAGGTTGGGGTCTCCTGAATAGGGATGAGGGAAGAAGTATTTGATTCCAATTTTCTGTATTTCATCATTAGACAACTCTAAATTAAAATCTTAGCAATACTTCATAGAGTGTATTTTTGGCTATAAAGTATAACCATATAGAAAAGAACAATGAAAAAATACCCATAAAGTCACTGCCTGGCTGGGTCAAGATCCAGGGTGCATCAGCATTATAGCAGTTTCTATGATGCCCTATAGCAGTCGCTCTTCCTTTCATACCAAATAACCAGGGTCCTGATGTCTAAGACTCCTAGTTTAGTATAGCAAATTTGGAGACTTGTATAAATGGAATCCTAGTGTATGTATTATTTCCTTTTCTCCACTCAGTATTTTGTTTCTGAAATTTACTTACATTGTTAAACACAGTAATAGTTTCCATTTTTTATTTTCTTTGTTGTATATTATTCCATTGTACAAATATGACACAATTTATTTATGCATTTTCTGGTAGAGATATATGGGTTGCTTCCTGATTGGGGCTCTTAAGAAAGATGCTGGGGACTAACCTGGAGGTCCAATGGTTCATACTTCACTTTCCAATGCAGGGGGTATGGTTCAATCCCTGGTCAGGGAACTAAGATCCCACATACCTTAAGGCCAAAAACCAAAACATAAAACAGAAGCAGTATTGTAACAAATTCAATAAAAGGCTTTAACAGTAGTCCACATCAAAAAAATCTTAGAAGTGGCACACATATACAATGGAATATTACTCAGCCATTAAAAAGAATGAAATAATGCCTTTTGGAGCAACATGAATCGTGACAGAGAGTGTCATACTGAGTGAAGTAAGGCAGACAGTGAAGGAGAAATACCGTATGACATCCCTTATATGCAGAATCTAAAAATAAATTATGCAAATGAAGTTATTTACAAAACAGAAACAGGCTCATAGACTTAGAAAGTGAAATTACAGTTGCTTGAGGGGAAGGGATAGTTGGGGAGTTTGGGATGGTCATGTACACACTCCTGTATTTAAAATGGATAAACAAGGACCTACTTGGAACTCTGCTTAATGTTATTTGGCAGCCTAGATGGGAGGGGAGTTTGGGGGAGAATGGGTCCATGAATATGTATAGCTGAATCCCTTTGCTATTCCCCTGAAACTTTCATGACTTTGTTAATTGGGTATACTGTAGTACAAAATTAAAAATTCAAAAAAATAGCAATATAAAATAAAAAATGTATATTAGAAAAAGAATGCTGCTATGTGAACAGGTATGTACATGTCTTTTGGTGCACATATGATACATTTAGAAGTGGAATTACTGGGTTAAAGAGTATGAGTATGTTCAACGTAGTAAATAATGCCAAACTTATTCAAGGTAATTGCACTAATTTACACACCCACCAACAGACCAAGGGAATTCACAGTGCTCCACAAGCTTGGTGGTATCCATCTTTTTATTTTTTGTCACGGTGGTGGGTGTAAAGGGCTCCCCAGGTGGCGCTAATGGTAAAGAACACGCCTGCCAATGCAGGAGACATAAGACTTGGGTTCGATCCCTGGGTCAGGAAGATCCCCCTGGAGGAGGGCATGGCAACCCACTCCAGTATTCTTGCCTGGAGAATCCAATGGACAGAGGAGCCTGGTGGGTTACAGTTCATGGAGTCATAAAAGAGTCAGATGAGACTGAAGCAACTTAGCAGCAACAGCAGTGGGTATAAAATAGTATCTCACCGTGGCTGTGATTCACAATTCCCTAGTGACTTAATGTGGTTGAACCCCTTTCCAGATGCTTGTACCCAACTGGTTTTACTTGCTTTTCTGTTGGGTTTTCTATCTTATTAATTTACAGTTCTATATATATTCTGGAAACAAGCCCATATATGTGTTGCAAATAACCTTCCACTAAGGCAGGAGGAGAAGGAGACGACCGAGGATGAGATGGCTGGATGGCATCACGGACTCGATGGACGTGAGTCTGAGTGAACTCTGGGAGATGGTGATGAACAGGGAGGCCTGGCGGGCTGCGATTCATGGGGTCGCAAAGAGTCGGACACGACTAAGCGACTGAATTGAACTGAACTGAACTGAGGGCTTGGTTTTTCACTCACTTAATGGTATCTTTTAATAAAATTTAAAAAATTTTAATAATGTCCAACTTATCAATAATTTATGGATTTTTTCTGCCCTATTTAAGTAAATTTGTCCTACCTTAAGGTTATACTGATGTTTCATATTTTCATCTATAAACATTATTTTCTTGTTAGTTTTAGATATCTGGAATTGACTTTTATGTAGAATTGAGGTGTAAGTATTGAGATTTTTTAAAACTTCATATAGATGTCCAATTAGCTCAGCACTGTGTGTTGAAAAGACTGTCTTTCCATTACCACCTCGTCCTCTTAAGTGCCTCAATGTGTGTGTCTTTGTTTTGGGCTCTCTATACGATTCCAAGGGTCTGTTTTTCTACCTAGCAAACATCTCATCTTTATAATTATTGTATCTTTACAAAAAAGTCCTGCTACCTACTAGAGCAGGTCCTATCATATTATTGTTCTTCTTCAAAAGTATCTTGACTTTTACTTTCACATTTCCATATAATTTAAAAATAATTTTGTGACATTTCATGTAACATATGTTATGATTTTTAACCTACTACATCAAATTATGGATACATTTGAGAGAATAGACATCTTTCTAATACTGAGTCTTCTAGTCCATGAACATATGTTCTTCTATTTATTTATTTTCTTGGTAATATTTCATAGTTTTCTATGTTAAGAGGTTGATACACTAATTTTTAAGTATTTGTCACTAGGTATTTGAATTTTTTGATGCTTTTATACATGAGTATGTATATTTTAAATGTTTAATTTTTAAATTCTTGCTGACATATAAAATTCATTTGGATTTTGCATTTTGACCTTGTACTATATTTAGCAACCTTGCTAAAAGTCACTTACTCATTCTGATAATTTAGTGGTAAATTCTTTAGAACTTCATATATATTCAATCATATCATCTGTGGAAAAAAATTTTATTCTGTCACAATTCTTATACATTTAATTTTTCCTGATCAAGAATAGAAGTGATGATAATGGATATCTTTGTCTTTATAATCAGAAAGGAAAAATTTTCAGCATTTCACCATTAAGCATGATACTTTGTGGGGTAATGTCCTTTTCTTTTTTTTTCTTCAAAGATACTGTTTATCAGATTAACAAAGTTAACTGCAGTTCCTAATTTAAGAGATTTAATCCTTGAATGGATGTTGAAATCTATCAAATGTTTTTCTGCATCCATAAAAATATTTTGATTATTATATCACTTTCTCCTTTATTATGTTGATTGAGTTTCAGAAGTTACTTTAACCCTGTAGTCAACTTGGTTTTCACATGGAACCTTTTGATATACAGCTAGATTCGATTTGTTCATATTTAATTTGATAAAACTGAATGAAGTTGAGTTGTGTAAAACTTCATCCTTATAATAGCCTTGTCAGATTTTGGTATTAAGATTAAGCCAGGCTCAAAGAATAAATTAGGAACTTTCAGGAAGAGATCAGAGTGAAGTGATTTCTTTCTTAACCGTTCAGTAGAATTACAGTGATGATGCCATCTGAGCCTGTAGTTTCCATTGTGGGAAGGTTTTCAATTACAAATTCATCTTTAATAGTAATAGGACTCTTCAGATATCATTCTTCTTAAGCTGGTGTTAGATATTTGAATTCCTTTAATAGGAATTTGGCCATTTAATTTAGCCCCATTTTTAGACATGAAACTGTTCACGTGTGCATTTGTGTACTCAGTTGCTCAGTCATGTCTGACTTTGTGACCCCATGGACTGTAGCACAGCAGGCCTCTCTCCCATGGGATTTTCCAGGCTGAAACCCTGGAATGGGTTGCCAATTCCTCCTCCAGGGGATCTTCCCCTCCCAGGGATCAAATCCACATCTCTTGTGTCTCCTACATTGGCAGGTGGATTCTTTCCTACCGCACCACCTGGGAAGCCCAATATTGTTCATAAAATCCTGTAATTATCTGTTTAATATAACAGGATCTACATATCCCCTTTTTCAGTCCTAATATTGACTATTTTTGCCTTCTGTCATTGTTTTTCAGTGTCACCAAGAATATATCAGTTTTATTAATCTTTTCAAAGAATCAGTTTTTAGCTTTGTAAATCCTTTCTACTGTGTTTTTTGTTTTCTATTTCATTAATTTCTCTTTTTTTCTATTTTCCATTTTCAGTATCATTTGCTAATATTCTGCCTAGATTTTTGAGGAGGGATGCTGAAATCAGGTTTTCAGTCTTTCTTCTTTTCTAACGTAAGTGTTTTGAACAAGTAATACTTTTCTACTAAGGCAACGTATTTAGGTGCATCTTATATGTTTTTATATGTCCTATTTTCATTAATGACTGGTTAAAAATAATTTCTAACTTCCATTGTGATACCACTTTGACCCATGGATTATTTTATTTCTTAATTGCCAAAGATCTAGAGGTTTTTTTTTATTATACCCATTCTATTTAAAAACTCGCTTATTTTTGGGTGTGCTGGGTCTTTGTTGCCGTGTGTAGGCTTTCCCCCGCTGCAGCAAGCAGGGGCTTCTCTCTAGCTGAGTTGTGTGGGCTTCTCACTGTGGTGGCTTCTCGTTGCAGAGCACAGACTCCAGGCACATGGGCTTCAGTAGCTGTGTCTTGCGCGCTCCAGAGCTTGGGCTTCAGTAGTTGTGTCGCATGGGCCCTTTTGTGCGGGCTTAGTTGCCTGGCAGGTGGGATCTCCCTGGACTAGTGTTGAACCCATGTGCCTGCCAGGCAGGTTCTGAACCACTGGACCAACAGGGAAGTCCCTATTATACCCATTCTTGTCCATGTGTAGTGGCTTTGATTTGCATTTCCCCAGTGAATAATCATGTTGAACATCTTTTAATATATTTATTAGCCATTCATATAAAGAAATGACTGTTTAAATCTTGTGCCCACTTTTAATGGGGTTACTTTTTAAGATAGTGAGTTATGAGTCCTTTTAATATTCTCCATGTAAATCTTTTATCAAATATATAATTTGCAAATATTTTGGTTGCTTTTCTATTTTTCTAAATTAATTTATTGGGATTCTAATGTCAGTTTACTGAACAGAGATTCTGGTGATGTCTATGGTATGTTATGAAATTCTGAGATGAAGAGGTAGTTTTGGAAGCAAAATTCAGCTGCTTAGTGGCCAGTACTTCCTCAAGATCCTTTTATGCAATATTTATGTAATGTTTTATATCCAGGAACTAAATAAGCCTGCTTTATATGCATTCATATAGTTCTGTTAAAATATATCTGCTACAGTGGTTTCTGTACAATATGGTACAAAGAGTAAAACATAGTTTTAAATATTTTTTACATATTTACTTTTAAGTCAAATTTATTTAAAAGTAATGTTTATCAGTTTTTACTTTCTTGATGGTGTAGTTTGAAACATAGAAGTTTATAATTTGTGATGAATTCCAGCTTCTTTTTTATCACTTGTGACTTCTGGTGTCATATATAAGAGATCAGTTCATAAATTAAGGTCACCAAGATTTAACTGTGTTTTCTGCTAAGAGTTTTACAGTTTTAGTCTTACATTATGTCTATGATTCACTCGAGGTAATTTTTATGTATGATATGAGGAAGAATCTAAATCCATTCTTTGGCATATGAATACCCAGTTGTTCAGCAACATGTGTTGAAAAGACTATTCTTTTCCCATTGAATCATCTCAGCATTGTTGTCAAAAATAAATTAACCATGAATGTTTATTTCTGTACCATCAGTTCTGTTCCCTCAGTATATATGCCTGTCCATTGCCAGCACCATACTGTCTTGACTTCTGTAGTTTTATAGAAATTCAGAATGAACTTTAAAAAAAAAAAAAACTGAGCTATGAAGTCACTTAGGTTGATATAAAATTCACAACTTTGAAATGTCTTTGGAGCATGGACTCCCGGTTGTGTTCCTTGCGCATCACGGCTCAGCTCACAGAACAGCAGAGCATCTTCTGAGAGGTTCACAGGGGCTCACAACTGACCTTTACTGCGGGTTTTCTCTCCGTCATAGTCTGTTTGTGGTGAGTGAGCAGAGATGTGTTAGTTTAGCGAAGTCTGCTCTCAGGTCACAAGGGAAGACAAGCCACTGGAGAACACACCCCTTGTACCACTTTGTACGGGGTTTCCCAGGAGACACCAGTGGAGAAGAACCCACCTGCCAATGCAGGAGACGTAAGAGATGCAGTTTCCATCCCTGGATCAGGAAGATCCCCTGGAGAAGGAAATGGCAACCCACTCCAGTATTCTTGCCTGGAGAATCCCATGGACAGAGGAGCCTTGTGGGCTACAGTCCATGAAGTCGAAAAGAGTCAGACATGACTGAAGTAGGCATAGAAGCAACATGGATCAAACCATAGGCAACTAGATTAAAAAATACAGTCAATGGGGACTTTCCTGGCTGTCCAGTGGTTAAAACTCTGTGCTCCCAATGCAGGGGCACATGTTCAATTCCTGGTCAGGGAACTAAGATCCCACATGCTGGACAGTGCAGCCTAAAAAAAAACAGAAAGCAAAATACAAGTAAAATACAATCAATAAAACTTTCAAATATATATGAAATAAGTCAGATTTAAGACATGCAGAATAGCAAGAGATTGTAGAGCTGGCAGTGAAATGATGAGCAGCTGCCTAGAGAGTTATCATGTCAGAAAGAGGCCCTCCCATTCTTTGAAGAAAGTCTTCAGATCCACTAAGGCCTTGCAAGCCCATACATCATTCCCACTTTCCTCTTTTTCCATGGAAACAACGAAGAAATTAGTCCTCATCCTATTTTCATTCCAGACACTATTTTTAGTGTTACCATTTGCTATAGAAACACTCCCTTCATTCTTTCACCTGAATGTCATCATTTCACTGACAGAGCCACGGAAGAGCTGCTCTGGCAGTTAACAGAAGAGGGTTGCCTTATGAACATGTTTTTGTTCTAACTCAAGCAAAAATAAGGAGCTGCCCAAACAGTGACAGTTAGAAAATCTTTCTGTAATTAAAAAAAAAAAAATCTCTATGGTGGATGAACCTAGAGCCTGTTGTACAGAGTGATGTAAGTCAAGAAAGAGAAAAACAAATACCGTATATTGCATATATGTGCAATCTAGAAGAATGGTACTGATGAACCTGTTTGCAGGGCAGGAATAGAGACGCAGACAGAGAGGACAGTCTTGTGGACACAGCGGGGGAAGGAGAGGGTGGGAGGAACTGAGAGGGGAGCATTGGCACATCTACACCACCACATGTAAAACAGCCAGCCAGTGGGACGCTGCTGTATAACCCAGGGAGCTCAACTTGGCTAACAGCCTAGAGGGGTGGGAGGGAGGTTCAGAAGGGCGGAGATATATGTGTACTTAAGGCTGATTGGAGTTGTTGTATGGCAGAAACCAACACAACATTTAAAGCAATTATCCTCCAGTTATAAATTTTTTTAATATGTAAAAAAACTCCTTTACATATTTATTTATAGTTTATTTATATTTACAATCTGTCAAATGAATAAGATGCTGCTGTCAAATAGTAAGCTCCTATTAAATGAATAGGAATGTCTCTCATTTGTCCTACCAAGAAGCTAAGCTCTCTGTCAAGTTTTGCTGGTGATTTCCAGAGATTCAGGAGGCTACAGAATCAGGCAGAGGTAAGCAGATGCTGTTAACATATCTGCCTTTAGCAAAGTCCAGCCATCGGCATGTAACCTTGGGCTGTTCTTGCCCCCTACAACATGAGGTTGAAGAGTGATCACTAAGATCCTGGACAGATCTCATCTTCCAAACTGGAATTCCAGTCACGTAGCACATCGTGCTGGGGAGGCAAGACCAGCCCCAGGGAAGCTTCATCTAAATGAAAGTCGTGAACTGCATTGGGTACTCAGAAACACAGCAGTGTGTTCATTGGCAGGAACATCGCTCTTATTCAGTGCCTTGCATTTATACTCCCACATTTGTTCTCCTTGCTTCTAAATTAGTCAGTGTAAAGACTTTTAAAAGATTAGCTGGTTTAAAGCCACATTTGCAAAAAGAGCTATGTGGGCCAGCACATAAATCAGATACATGCTTATTTTATTTCTCTGGGATAAAACCAAAAGAAAAGTAGTGGTTTAGACTTTTTCTTTCTAAGAGTAATTAAAGTACTCATTTTTCTTATGGAAAATATCATTCCATATAAACACAGCATCAGCACCACGAGGGTTTCCAAAATAGTCTTCCAGATTCAGCCCCAGTCCAGAAAGCTGATATCTTTGGATAAGAAATTCTTTTGGGGTTAGAGTAAGGGTTAAATATGAAAGTGCAGAATTTCATGGAAAATAACATAACTACTGATAAAAAAAAGGAGATGGTGATGAACAGGGAGGCCTGGCGGGCTGCGATTCATGGGGTCGCAAAGAGTCGGACACGACTAAGCGACTGAATTGAACTGAACTGAACTGAGGGCTTGGTTTTTCACTCACTTAATGGTATCTTTTAATAAAATTTAAAAAATTTTAATAATGTCCAACTTATCAATAATTTATGGATTTTTTCTGCCCTATTTAAGTAAATTTGTCCTACCTTAAGGTTATACTGATGTTTCATATTTTCATCTATAAACATTATTTTCTTGTTAGTTTTAGATATCTGGAATTGACTTTTATGTAGAATTGAGGTGTAAGTATTGAGATTTTTTAAAACTTCATATAGATGTCCAATTAGCTCAGCACTGTGTGTTGAAAAGACTGTCTTTCCATTACCACCTCGTCCTCTTAAGTGCCTCAATGTGTGTGTCTTTGTTTTGGGCTCTCTATACGATTCCAAGGGTCTGTTTTTCTACCTAGCAAACATCTCATCTTTATAATTATTGTATCTTTACAAAAAAGTCCTGCTACCTACTAGAGCAGGTCCTATCATATTATTGTTCTTCTTCAAAAGTATCTTGACTTTTACTTTCACATTTCCATATAATTTAAAAATAATTTTGTGACATTTCATGTAACATATGTTATGATTTTTAACCTACTACATCAAATTATGGATACATTTGAGAGAATAGACATCTTTCTAATACTGAGTCTTCTAGTCCATGAACATATGTTCTTCTATTTATTTATTTTCTTGGTAATATTTCATAGTTTTCTATGTTAAGAGGTTGATACACTAATTTTTAAGTATTTGTCACTAGGTATTTGAATTTTTTGATGCTTTTATACATGAGTATGTATATTTTAAATGTTTAATTTTTAAATTCTTGCTGACATATAAAATTCATTTGGATTTTGCATTTTGACCTTGTACTATATTTAGCAACCTTGCTAAAAGTCACTTACTCATTCTGATAATTTAGTGGTAAATTCTTTAGAACTTCATATATATTCAATCATATCATCTGTGGAAAAAAATTTTATTCTGTCACAATTCTTATACATTTAATTTTTCCTGATCAAGAATAGAAGTGATGATAATGGATATCTTTGTCTTTATAATCAGAAAGGAAAAATTTTCAGCATTTCACCATTAAGCATGATACTTTGTGGGGTAATGTCCTTTTCTTTTTTTTTTCTTCAAAGATACTGTTTATCAGATTAACAAAGTTAACTGCAGTTCCTAATTTAAGAGATTTAATCCTTGAATGGATGTTGAAATCTATCAAATGTTTTTCTGCATCCATAAAAATATTTTGATTATTATATCACTTTCTCCTTTATTATGTTGATTGAGTTTCAGAAGTTACTTTAACCCTGTAGTCAACTTGGTTTTCACATGGAACCTTTTGATATACAGCTAGATTCGATTTGTTCATATTTAATTTGATAAAACTGAATGAAGTTGAGTTGTGTAAAACTTCATCCTTATAATAGCCTTGTCAGATTTTGGTATTAAGATTAAGCCAGGCTCAAAGAATAAATTAGGAACTTTCAGGAAGAGATCAGAGTGAAGTGATTTCTTTCTTAACCGTTCAGTAGAATTACAGTGATGATGCCATCTGAGCCTGTAGTTTCCATTGTGGGAAGGTTTTCAATTACAAATTCATCTTTAATAGTAATAGGACTCTTCAGATATCATTCTTCTTAAGCTGGTGTTAGATATTTGAATTCCTTTAATAGGAATTTGGCCATTTAATTTAGCCCCATTTTTAGACATGAAACTGTTCACGTGTGCATTTGTGTACTCAGTTGCTCAGTCATGTCTGACTTTGTGACCCCATGGACTGTAGCACAGCAGGCCTCTCTCCCATGGGATTTTCCAGGCTGAAACCCTGGAATGGGTTGCCAATTCCTCCTCCAGGGGATCTTCCCCTCCCAGGGATCAAATCCACATCTCTTGTGTCTCCTACATTGGCAGGTGGATTCTTTCCTACCGCACCACCTGGGAAGCCCAATATTGTTCATAAAATCCTGTAATTATCTGTTTAATATAACAGGATCTACATATCCCCTTTTTCAGTCCTAATATTGACTATTTTTGCCTTCTGTCATTGTTTTTCAGTGTCACCAAGAATATATCAGTTTTATTAATCTTTTCAAAGAATCAGTTTTTAGCTTTGTAAATCCTTTCTACTGTGTTTTTTGTTTTCTATTTCATTAATTTCTCTTTTTTTCTATTTTCCATTTTCAGTATCATTTGCTAATATTCTGCCTAGATTTTTGAGGAGGGATGCTGAAATCAGGTTTTCAGTCTTTCTTCTTTTCTAACGTAAGTGTTTTGAACAAGTAATACTTTTCTACTAAGGCAACGTATTTAGGTGCATCTTATATGTTTTTATATGTCCTATTTTCATTAATGACTGGTTAAAAATAATTTCTAACTTCCATTGTGATACCACTTTGACCCATGGATTATTTTATTTCTTAATTGCCAAAGATCTAGAGGTTTTTTTTTATTATACCCATTCTATTTAAAAACTCGCTTATTTTTGGGTGTGCTGGGTCTTTGTTGCCGTGTGTAGGCTTTCCCCCGCTGCAGCAAGCAGGGGCTTCTCTCTAGCTGAGTTGTGTGGGCTTCTCACTGTGGTGGCTTCTCGTTGCAGAGCACAGACTCCAGGCACATGGGCTTCAGTAGCTGTGTCTTGCGCGCTCCAGAGCTTGGGCTTCAGTAGTTGTGTCGCATGGGCCCTTTTGTGCGGGCTTAGTTGCCTGGCAGGTGGGATCTCCCTGGACTAGTGTTGAACCCATGTGCCTGCCAGGCAGGTTCTGAACCACTGGACCAACAGGGAAGTCCCTATTATACCCATTCTTGTCCATGTGTAGTGGCTTTGATTTGCATTTCCCCAGTGAATAATCATGTTGAACATCTTTTAATATATTTATTAGCCATTCATATAAAGAAATGACTGTTTAAATCTTGTGCCCACTTTTAATGGGGTTACTTTTTAAGATAGTGAGTTATGAGTCCTTTTAATATTCTCCATGTAAATCTTTTATCAAATATATAATTTGCAAATATTTTGGTTGCTTTTCTATTTTTCTAAATTAATTTATTGGGATTCTAATGTCAGTTTACTGAACAGAGATTCTGGTGATGTCTATGGTATGTTATGAAATTCTGAGATGAAGAGGTAGTTTTGGAAGCAAAATTCAGCTGCTTAGTGGCCAGTACTTCCTCAAGATCCTTTTATGCAATATTTATGTAATGTTTTATATCCAGGAACTAAATAAGCCTGCTTTATATGCATTCATATAGTTCTGTTAAAATATATCTGCTACAGTGGTTTCTGTACAATATGGTACAAAGAGTAAAACATAGTTTTAAATATTTTTTACATATTTACTTTTAAGTCAAATTTATTTAAAAGTAATGTTTATCAGTTTTTACTTTCTTGATGGTGTAGTTTGAAACATAGAAGTTTATAATTTGTGATGAATTCCAGCTTCTTTTTTATCACTTGTGACTTCTGGTGTCATATATAAGAGATCAGTTCATAAATTAAGGTTACCAAGATTTAACTGTGTTTTCTGCTAAGAGTTTTACAGTTTTAGTCTTACATTATGTCTATGATTCACTCGAGGTAATTTTTATGTATGATATGAGGAAGAATCTAAATCCATTCTTTGGCATATGAATACCCAGTTGTTCAGCAACATGTGTTGAAAAGACTATTCTTTTCCCATTGAATCATCTCAGCATTGTTGTCAAAAATAAATTAACCATGAATGTTTATTTCTGTACCATCAGTTCTGTTCCCTCAGTATATATGCCTGTCCATTGCCAGCACCATACTGTCTTGACTTCTGTAGTTTTATAGAAATTCAGAATGAACTTTAAAAAAAAAAAAAAAGAGTAAAACATAGTTTTAAATATTTTTTACATATTTACTTTTAAGTCAAATTTATTTAAAAGTAATGTTTATCAGTTTTTACTTTCTTGATGGTGTAGTTTGAAACATAGAAGTTTATAATTTGTGATGAATTCCAGCTTCTTTTTTATCACTTGTGACTTCTGGTGTCATATATAAGAGATCAGTTCATAAATTAAGGTCACCAAGATTTAACTGTGTTTTCTGCTAAGAGTTTTACAGTTTTAGTCTTACATTATGTCTATGATTCACTCGAGGTAATTTTTATGTATGATATGAGGAAGAATCTAAATCCATTCTTTGGCATATGAATACCCAGTTGTTCAGCAACATGTGTTGAAAAGACTATTCTTTTCCCATTGAATCATCTCAGCATTGTTGTCAAAAATAAATTAACCATGAATGTTTATTTCTGTACCATCAGTTCTGTTCCCTCAGTATATATGCCTGTCCATTGCCAGCACCATACTGTCTTGACTTCTGTAGTTTTATAGAAATTCAGAATGAACTTTAAAAAAAAAAAAAAACTGAGCTATGAAGTCACTTAGGTTGATATAAAATTCACAACTTTGAAATGTCTTTGGAGCATGGACTCCCGGTTGTGTTCCTTGCGCATCACGGCTCAGCTCACAGAACAGCAGAGCATCTTCTGAGAGGTTCACAGGGGCTCACAACTGACCTTTACTGCGGGTTTTCTCTCCGTCATAGTCTGTTTGTGGTGAGTGAGCAGAGATGTGTTAGTTTAGCGAAGTCTGCTCTCAGGTCACAAGGGAAGACAAGCCACTGGAGAACACACCCCTTGTACCACTTTGTACGGGGTTTCCCAGGAGACACCAGTGGAGAAGAACCCACCTGCCAATGCAGGAGACGTAAGAGATGCAGTTTCCATCCCTGGATCAGGAAGATCCCCTGGAGAAGGAAATGGCAACCCACTCCAGTATTCTTGCCTGGAGAATCCCATGGACAGAGGAGCCTTGTGGGCTACAGTCCATGAAGTCGAAAAGAGTCAGACATGACTGAAGTAGGCATAGAAGCAACATGGATCAAACCATAGGCAACTAGATTAAAAAATACAGTCAATGGGGACTTTCCTGGCTGTCCAGTGGTTAAAACTCTGTGCTCCCAATGCAGGGGCACATGTTCAATTCCTGGTCAGGGAACTAAGATCCCACATGCTGGACAGTGCAGCCTAAAAAAAAACAGAAAGCAAAATACAAGTAAAATACAATCAATAAAACTTTCAAATATATATGAAATAAGTCAGATTTAAGACATGCAGAATAGCAAGAGATTGTAGAGCTGGCAGTGAAATGATGAGCAGCTGCCTAGAGAGTTATCATGTCAGAAAGAGGCCCTCCCATTCTTTGAAGAAAGTCTTCAGATCCACTAAGGCCTTGCAAGCCCATACATCATTCCCACTTTCCTCTTTTTCCATGGAAACAACGAAGAAATTAGTCCTCATCCTATTTTCATTCCAGACACTATTTTTAGTGTTACCATTTGCTATAGAAACACTCCCTTCATTCTTTCACCTGAATGTCATCATTTCACTGACAGAGCCACGGAAGAGCTGCTCTGGCAGTTAACAGAAGAGGGTTGCCTTATGAACATGTTTTTGTTCTAACTCAAGCAAAAATAAGGAGCTGCCCAAACAGTGACAGTTAGAAAATCTTTCTGTAATTAAAAAAAAAAAAATCTCTATGGTGGATGAACCTAGAGCCTGTTGTACAGAGTGATGTAAGTCAAGAAAGAGAAAAACAAATACCGTATATTGCATATATGTGCAATCTAGAAGAATGGTACTGATGAACCTGTTTGCAGGGCAGGAATAGAGACGCAGACAGAGAGGACAGTCTTGTGGACACAGCGGGGGAAGGAGAGGGTGGGAGGAACTGAGAGGGGAGCATTGGCACATCTACACCACCACATGTAAAACAGCCAGCCAGTGGGACGCTGCTGTATAACCCAGGGAGCTCAACTTGGCTAACAGCCTAGAGGGGTGGGAGGGAGGTTCAGAAGGGCGGAGATATATGTGTACTTAAGGCTGATTGGAGTTGTTGTATGGCAGAAACCAACACAACATTTAAAGCAATTATCCTCCAGTTATAAATTTTTTTAATATGTAAAAAAACTCCTTTACATATTTATTTATAGTTTATTTATATTTACAATCTGTCAAATGAATAAGATGCTGCTGTCAAATAGTAAGCTCCTATTAAATGAATAGGAATGTCTCTCATTTGTCCTACCAAGAAGCTAAGCTCTCTGTCAAGTTTTGCTGGTGATTTCCAGAGATTCAGGAGGCTACAGAATCAGGCAGAGGTAAGCAGATGCTGTTAACATATCTGCCTTTAGCAAAGTCCAGCCATCGGCATGTAACCTTGGGCTGTTCTTGCCCCCTACAACATGAGGTTGAAGAGTGATCACTAAGATCCTGGACAGATCTCATCTTCCAAACTGGAATTCCAGTCACGTAGCACATCGTGCTGGGGAGGCAAGACCAGCCCCAGGGAAGCTTCATCTAAATGAAAGTCGTGAACTGCATTGGGTACTCAGAAACACAGCAGTGTGTTCATTGGCAGGAACATCGCTCTTATTCAGTGCCTTGCATTTATACTCCCACATTTGTTCTCCTTGCTTCTAAATTAGTCAGTGTAAAGACTTTTAAAAGATTAGCTGGTTTAAAGCCACATTTGCAAAAAGAGCTATGTGGGCCAGCACATAAATCAGATACATGCTTATTTTATTTCTCTGGGATAAAACCAAAAGAAAAGTAGTGGTTTAGACTTTTTCTTTCTAAGAGTAATTAAAGTACTCATTTTTCTTATGGAAAATATCATTCCATATAAACACAGCATCAGCACCACGAGGGTTTCCAAAATAGTCTTCCAGATTCAGCCCCAGTCCAGAAAGCTGATATCTTTGGATAAGAAATTCTTTTGGGGTTAGAGTAAGGGTTAAATATGAAAGTGCAGAATTTCATGGAAAATAACATAACTACTGATAAAAAAAACAACAAAACTATGATTTTTAGAAGCTGTTACAAGAGAACACACTTCTTAAAAGGAATAATTTAAAATAAATCTTATAAAAATCGGGGTGAATTAAAATGGGAAGCATTTTTGAGTTATCAGAAGATACTATTGTGGACATTACTGAAAGGTCTATAAATTGCTGTCTGTGTATGCTCAGTTGCTCAGTAGTGTCCGACTCTGTGACCCCATGGACTGTAGCCCACCAGGCTCCTCTATCCATGGGATTTCTCGGGCAAGAATACTGGAGTGGGTTGCTGTTTCCTTCTCCAATAAATTGCTGATGGTATTCAAATGACTGCCCAAGGCTTCAAAATTTCAGCCTGTCAGTGTTCTGCATTTGCCACCTCCCCCCACCAAAAAAGTGCATGGAAGAGCCTTAGTTAAGAGTCTGAATCCTAGTTTGAATGATAACCTCCATTTAAAATATTAAGCTCCATTTAAAATATTAAGCTCCCTGGTGGGCCAGTGTTAAGACTCCACACTCCCAGTGCAAGGTGCTCAGGTTCAATCTCTGGTTGGGACAGTAGATCCCAATTTTAAAATTTTAAAAATATTAAGCTTATGCAACTAGGCAGAGAAGGCAATGGCACCCCACTCCAGTACTCTTGCCTGGAAAATCCCATGGACGGAGGAGCCTGGGGGGCTGCTGTCTATGGGGTCGCGAAGAGTCGGACATGACTGAGCGACTTCACTTTCACTTTTCACTTCCATGCATTGGAGAAGGCAATGGCAACCCACTCCAGTGTTGTTGCCTGGAGAATCCCAGGCACGGGAGAGCCTGGTGGGCTGCTGTCTATGGGGGTGCACAGAGTCGGACACGACTGGAGCTACTTAGCAGCAGCAGCAGCATGCAACTAGGATTCAGTCAATGCATGTCTAATGGGACCTCTTCTCTAGACTGTGCCAATGAGTAGGCATGGAGAAACAGACTTTCCAGCAAAAAGACAAGGGGATTCTAAAATAAATTGAGTATTAGTATCCTATTGTTGTAGTAACAGATTGCCACAAACTTAAGAGGTTTAAACAACACAGTTCAATAACTTTACAGGTCTGGAGGGCCTTACAGGTCTGAAATCTGCTGTTTATCTCATTAAGCTAAAAATTAAAGGTGTCTGAAGGATTCTGTTCCTTCTGAATCCAGGAACTTCCTTGCCTTTTTCTTGAGTGTCTGGAGCCCACTTTTCATGGCTTGTGGCCCTTCCCTCTACCTTCAAGGTCAGCGCTATTGAGCTGAGACCATCTCAGGCTCCATGTCTCTGGTCTCCACTGCCTACTTCCTTCCTTTTAGTACCCTTGTGATGATACTGGGCCCACCCAGATCATCCAGGAAAATCTGCCTGTGCTAAGGTCAGCTGGAGCAGACTTACTTCTATGCCTGGTAACTCTAATTTTCTATGGAATAAAGAAGCAGAGCCATTTGTTTGAAACAGTGTGATGAGTGGTGCATGAGAGCGGTAAGAGCTGTTGCTCTGAAGAACAGGAGAAGCTGCTGCCCAGGCGTGAATGGAAGTACTGTTCAGTTGTGTCATTCAGACCTACAGCCTAAGAAGCCTTCACACTCTGTGACTCAGTAGTGCCTTCGACCCATGCACAGCCATGGACCCAGGAACTCCTCTCTGGATCTCCCCTAAAGATATAAATGCAGACAAATTATGGACACACAGACAAATTATGGACAAGGCATTTGTCAGATAACTTTGTATATGCTTTCAAACTGGAAAACATGCAATAGAGAGATAGTAAGATAAATGATGACATATCTATCTAATGGATATCAGTCAGTTATTAAAAAGTAAATTTATGAACACTTGGTGATCACATGGGAAGATACTTGTGTTATGATGTAGCTGAAAAAATGAAGACACAAAATTGTGTATTTGGCTTAGTCTCAACTAGGCAGGAGACATCGGAGTCTGCAGGCTAATCCTAGTGTCTTTTTATAAAAGAAAAATTGAAGGGAAAAACAATAAAATCCCAACAGCATTTTCAATATAAGAACTGAAGTTAAATATAAGAATCATATCTAGAATATATAAAGAATTCCTACTGCTATGGAAGTAAAAGATAGTCCAATAGAGGAGCCAAAGATTTGAATAAGCACTTCAAAAATAGGATATCAAAATAGCCAATGAAAAGATGCTCATCATTAGTTATTAGAGCAATGAAAGTTAAAACCACAATGAGATACCACTACAACACTGGAATGACTAAAATTAAAGAAATTGACAATACCGTATATGCAAGGATGTGGAGAAACTGAAATTGTGTGCATATCATGGTCATGTGAAATGGTCCAACCACTCCAGGAAAATGTTCGGTAGTATGTATTAAAGTTGAACCTACATATGTCTTATGATCCAGGATTCCACTCTTGGATCATAACCAGCAAAACTGAGTGCTTATGCCCACCAAAACATATATAAGAATGTAATAGCAGATTCAATATAACATACCAAGCTTGAAAACAATCCAAATGCCTAAGAAGAGTAGAATGGGTAAGTTGTGGTATATCCATACAGTGGAGTACTATGCAGCAATCCAAAAGGAATAAACTGATACAACATGGATGAATCTCACAGACATCATGTTGAATAACAGAAGCCAGATACAAAAGAAGACATACTGTGTCAGTCTACATATACCTATTCACGAGCCTTAACACCATAGGTCCCTAATCTGTGGTAACAGAACGTGAAATAGTGGTTAGCTTAGGTGAGTACACTGACTGCAGTAGGGTACAAGAAAGCATCCCAGGGTGCTAAGAATATTCTAGATCTTGATGTGGATTGTGGTTGCATGAGAGAAATGATATGTAACTGAAAATTCAAGCTAAATACAGAGATGTGTGTCCTTTAGGTCAGTTATAGCTCAGAAAATGAAAACAAGATCAAATCCTGCAAACAACAACAGCAAAAACCACTGGCAAGATTTAGCCCACCCTGAGACTGTATATATGAACCGTGAACTTCCAGATGTTCAAGCTGGTTTTAGAAAAGGCAGAGGAACCAAAGATCAAATTGCCAACATCCGCTGGATCATCAAAAAAGCAAGAGAGTTCCAGAAAAACATCTACTTCTGCTTTAGTGACTATGCCAAAGCCTTTGACTGTGTGGATCACAATAAACTGTGGAAAATTCTGAAAGAGATGGGAATACCAGACCACCTGACCTGCCTCTTGAGAAATCTGTATGCAGGTCAGGAAGCAGCAGTTAGAACTGGACATGGAACAACAGACTGGTTCCAAATAGGAAAAGGAGTACGTCAAGGCTGTATACTGTCATCCTGCTTATTTAACTTATATGCAGAGGACATNTTGTGAACATAAGCCCACTTGGTCTCTTAATGTGACATCTAATTTACAAAATAAAATGTCTTATACATTTATGAGAAAACATTCAGAACTGCTGAAATAAAGGTGTGATTTCAAGGCAAAGCCTTGTGACTCTTGTATTGGTCTTGAAAATAGTTAATCACTAGTTAGAGCGAAAATGCACAAATGCATGAAGCTGCTTGATTGTGTGGACAAAAATGTACCTGACTGGGTATGTGGTGGCGGATGATGCCATGTGAATAGCAAGCAAGGAAGGAGGACAGTGAGGCAGTTCAATTCCACTTCTGTCATCAAGGCTCACCCAGGCAACGGGCTTGTTGTCATGAGAAAGTTGACATCTTTTTTGGCTAGTTGGCTCCTGGCTGGTCCTTGACTCCAATCCTCATCCGCCCAGATGGCAGGGGGGTGGTCTGTATTTTTGGAACCCAAGGGGAAACAGGCAGAACGAGTGTCTTATGAAGACCCCAGAGCAGAAGCCTGGGGTGAAGCCGTTTCCTGCAGAAGAGTCTCTCGGTACCAGCCTGGGCTGCTGAGCCTGGCGCCTCTGGTGGACCCCCTTCTCCATCCCACCAGTGACAGCCCTCTGGTCTAAGTGATTATTCATTTAGAGAGCAGACTAGACTTAAATAATCTTTCTTTCTGAGATTACAGAAGATGCTTCTTCCTGAGAGTGGGGAAGGGTGAATGTCCTTTCTTTTTTAAGCATTTTCAGTTTGCAGCATTAGGTGCCATTGGTAGAAAGGTGGGCTTCCCAAGGGGAGCACTGGTAAAGAATCCTCCTGCCACTGCAGGAGACACAGGAGATGCAGGAGACACCAATTCGATCCCTGGGTCAGGAAGACCCCCAGAGGAGGAAATGGCAACCTGCTCAAGTATTCTTGGCTGGAAAATCCCACAGACAGAGGAGCCTGGCGGGCTACAGTCCACAGGGGCACAGAGTCGGACATGACCAAGCGACTGAGCACACAGCAGAAAGGCAGCCTATTCAGTGCCAGGACTGCAGACTGTGGGTTCAAATCCCGGCTCTGCCACTTCCTTCCTGCCCGACCCTGGGCAACCACCTTCTTTCTCCACAACCCGGAGATGACGGCAATGCCTCTTCTGTAAAATGGGATAATAGCAGGTCTTGTTTGATAGAATGCATTCCCAAGTGAGATGCAACATATTCACTGATTGATACGGACCACTTTTGAAGTTTTTTTAAAAATTGAATTTGTTACCATATTGTTTTTATGTTTTGGCTTTTTGACTGTGAGGCATGTGGGATCATAACTCCCCAACCAGGGACTGAACTCAGACGCCCTTGCATTGGAAGACAAAGTCTTCACCACTGGACCACCAGGGAAGTCCTGAGATAGCACAGCTTTAGCTCTTTCTTTTGCCTTATCAGTGAGGTTCTCCTTCCCCAGGAGGGAGCGTTCAAAGATAGATGAGCGAGAATTTCCTGGAGTTCCAGAAAAAAAAAAAAAAAAAAACCACCTAAAACCAACCCTCTGCCCTTTGCTTTATGGTTGTCTGTGCAAGATTTCAGAAACTACGTGGAGGCTGTTTCCTTGAAACCGTTGGCAAATGGTTACTGACATTTTAGCCTTTTCTCATCCTGGCTTCAAGGTTTGGTCTAAGAGGCATTACAGAAGAAAAGAGCTCCCTTGAAAGGCACTGGAGGAGCCCAGGGGGCTGAGGAAGGGGGAGTGCATTCTTCCTTTCAACACTTTTAAAGCTTGCTCTACTAGGACCAGATATTTTCCCATTTTTCTAACATGTTCACAAAGTTCTACCCTTTCTATTTTGGGGGTTGACACCATGTTTTTTCTCAGCCTTAACTAACCACCAAGAACTTTGGGTTTTGTCCTCTCAAAACCTCTAGGAACTTTTAAGCCACCCACAGCACACACAAATAAAGCCAGAAGTTTAAGATACTACAGAAACAAATGAAATCCTTACTTAGAAAGGCGATTTATGGAATCAGTAAATATTTAGGAGTTACAACAAAATAAATGTGATTTTTAACAGCAAGGAGCAGAGGCTCAAGGTGGGAGAGAAGAAAAGGGGGTGCAGGTTTATTTGTAGTTGTTCAGTGTAGATTGAGGATTCTCAAAAAAGCACACACCCCCTAACTGAGTCCTTGTCTCCTATCTTCATGAGTCACCTATCCATTGTGAATGCAGGTTATTAAATTGGGGGCTATAGACTGATTCACAATATATTTTTATTCCTTCCACACAGGAAATTTAAAGCACCTAACAGCAAAAGGGGTTTTTAAGAGAATGGCTTATTCCAAAGGGATTATACAAATTTTATTTTCATAAGTAAACTTCTCTTTATTTGTTCAAATAACTGCAATCTGTCTTTAACTTCTTTCTGTGCCCTGAGGTGCTCAGTTGCTTTCAGCGTGTCCAACTCTTTATGACCCCATGGGTTGTATGTAGCCCACCAGGCTCCTCTGTACATGAAAATTTCCAGGCAAGAATACTGGAGTGGGTTACCATTTCCTCCTCCAGGGGATCTACCCGATCCAGGGACTGAACCCATGTCTCCTACATTGCAGGTGGATTCTTTACCACTGCACCACCTCAGAAGCCCCTTAACCTCCTTACCTTGCCTCTGATGCTTTTATTTGGGATTTTGCTCCAGTTAAAGCCAAGAGTGGAGAGAGACCCTTCCAAGCTTATCCCCTGGCTCTTTGTAGATAGCGGTACAAACACGGGCCCGCAGGGAAAATCCCCAAACCCACCACCTAAGATGTGGCGCAGATTCCGAGTGTGCCCATATAAAGGCGCCAACATAGCTGAAGACTCAGACATTGGTCATCAATTGACGTGCTGCTAGCATGAGCTCTTGTAGTGGCATGGAAGCTTCTCAAGGGTCAGCAGCAGTGGCCTCCGTTCCCTGCGGGTCACAATTCATGTAGGTCTTCCCACCCTGCAGGTTAAGCTCCCTGCTCTGTAGGCACGTGGCCGGGACGGGAGCGTCTGGGGCTGTGTAACTGGCAGGCCCAGGCTTCCGGACCAGCTCTCTGGTCGCCGCTGAGCGACCGTCCGAGGCCAGCACGTTTCCTAAGACAATCTCCTTACCTGCACCAGCCGGTCTCCACAAGAAAGTAAGGAGAGGCTGCGAGGCCGCTGGCAGGCTTTCCTCCCCATTTGCAGTGTCACAACAATGAGTCCACCCCACGACAGGGCGGCAGCTTCCCTAATTAGCCTGGAGACGCTCCGGACACACAAGGTTATATAGAAAACAACTTTTACTTTTATTCAAACACACAATTCCCACTCGCGGCGCCCTCCCTCCGGCCCGTGGCCGGCTTGGCGAGGCGGGTGTTGGGCATCCCAGGCCTAGCGCCGTCGGGCAGCGGAGGCCTCAGGTGACCCCCGAGGACGAGGGTGCAGTCGGGGCCGCGGGGGCGCGGAGCCGGGGCACCTGGTCCACGGGACCGTCGGGGTCGCCTGGGGGAGGCGCGGAGGAGGGGGGACGCCAGGCCCTGAGCGCCGACAGCGCCCCCGCGCGGGCCGGCTTAGGCGGGCTCTCCGTGGGCTGGCGAGGGGGGTCCCCGCCGGCAGCCGGGGCCGCGGGCGCCCTCCCCACGAGCTCGCGGCCCAGCGCGGCCGGGCGGCGGGAGCGGCGCGCCGCGGGGGAGGTGCGCGCGGCGG
>SJYX01000906.1:564566-577174 GCA_006410675.1 Oreotragus oreotragus
TTTTTTTTTTCTTCATAATTTGTACATTTTGTCTTTGATTTGATGCACACAGAGGTGAGAGTCACAGAATTTAGCCTTGGATTCCGAGGGCCTGCTTCCTGCCTCGCGGAATCAGTCATTCATCCTCTCCAGAGAATGTCAAGGTCGTTTCCCAGATAAGGCTTTCATTTCAGTCCCCTTCTCTTCAGAGCTCTTTTGCCGTGACCCTAGCCCCCTTCCTGCTTTCTCTCAGAAACCAGATTGGAAGCTTTCCCAGCTTGAGCTTCAAATGGATTAAAAAAAAAAAAACCCACTATATATCTGTATCTGTATAGCTGTGTCTATCTCAAGGTGAAGCCACATAGAAATAATTCCTGTAGACTTGCCTTTTAGATAGACCGGGTATTTGCAGATCAGCCCCCTGACCCCAGGCCTGCCTGCAGGATGGCATGGGTCAGGGTAGGGGCAGGAGGCGTCTGGTTCTTTTCTCTTGTTGGGGAATGCTGGGTCGTGTTGCCCTTTCAGGCAATGTCACACTCCCATTGAGCAGCCCTGAGCTCTCAGGCGTGGGTTGGAAGCGGGAGTTAGCTTACTGCTAAGTTAATAGCCAGTTTTTCCCATAAGCCATAGTTGATCAGCAGGTAATGTATGAACCATATTTCTCCCTGCCTTTTCCAGCAGGCTTTTGTGTGTAATTAGTGTGAATTCAGGTGTTTGTAGAGTTCCAACCTCCCCCTCTGAGTCGTTTCTATATTTTCAGTTGTTCCAGGAAAGAATTCTTGAGGAAGGATTCCAGGAAAGACTATGTCCTTAGCAACCCAGAGTTCACTGGGGGGCCGGTGTAAGAGGGGTTTGGGTGACAGCAGGGGGGTAGCCCACCAACCTGGGGGTGCACGCTCTCCTGACCCTCAACAGGTCCTCCGCCCCTGGTGGTCCTTGCCTCTCATTAGACAAGCACTGTTTAAAACGAGCTGATGCCCCCTAGCTGAAAGCTCTGGGGTGGAGGGGTGGTGAGGAGGGAGCCTGGCCCCCTAACTCCAGGTGGGAGCTAGCCCTTGGAGCGTCGAGCAGGTCATGCTGTCCGCAAAGCGCATCAAAGAACCCATGTCTTCTGTGTGTTACTTTCTTTTTTCTGTGGCTGTGCTGGGTGTTTGTTGCTGTGCTCAGGCGTCCGTGGTTGTGGCTCATGGGTTAAGTCGCTCTGTGACAGGTATGATTCTTAGTCACCCGACCAGAGATAGACTCCTGTCCCCTGCATTGGCAGGTGGATTCCTAACCACTGGACTGCCAGGGACGTCCTCCCCCAGGTCTTTTTAAAAAAAAAAAAAAAAAAGGGCAAAAATAACAGTGATTCACTCTATCCCAAATGATGTGCCTTAGCTTTCAACAGCACCTGCTTTCTGTGACTTAGACGTGATAAATATTTGCCGTTCTTTAATTTTAGGGGATTGTACGTTGATTGTGTATTAGGAAGTACGCTGAAATAATTGTTTTAGTGGCAACAGATGTTTTTCTTTCAGTTTTTTCTAAGCACGTACAGTGAGAGTCTGAATTTTGTGTGTATGGCATATAATCACTGGACAATTCAGGCTGCGCATTGCATGACCCCCTCCCCTAACCTTGTGCTTTCAATAGTTTCTGAAGTGTGAGTCTGTGTTTGATTAGAACAGTCTCTTTCCCACCCAGAGCACAGGTGGTGTCGAAGCCTGTTCAACACCACGCATCATTTTGGATCTTTCATCTGCAGCGTCTCATTCAGTCCTTACGATCACCTTGTGCATTTTACAGAGAAGGACACTGAGGCCCAGAAAAATCAAGGAACTTGGCCAGGGCACCTCAGTTAGTGAGCCACAGAGACGTGAACTCCCCTCACTCTCTCTCCTCTCAGGATGCACATGTGCTCAATCGTGTCCTAGACTGTGACCTACCAGCTCCTCTGTCTGTGGGATTCTCCAGGCGAGAATGCTAGAGGGGGCTGCCATGTCCTTCTCTGGGATCTTCCTAACCCAGGGATCGAACCTGCATCGCCTGCATTCATAGGCAAATTCTTTACCACTGAGCTACCTGGGAAACCCCTCAGAAGATGATTTCCCCCTGGAAATAGGCCATTTGCTCATTAGCTGGTACTCCAGGTGCTGCCAGAATTGCTCCGTGCCCCCGTTTTTATCCCCGATTTCCAGAGGAGCACACAGGCACAGAGCGGTTATGAGCCTTACCGCGACAGCGGGCCGTGGACTGGGGATTTGAACCCGATGTCCTCTCCTCGTCGCCTGTTTTAACCTTTCTGGAACTCTTAGCTTAGAAATGGCCAGAAAGTGTCCTTATAGCTGGCCCACTATAGTGTCCTATAGCTGGTTTCGCTCAGTGGGAGTGAACATCCCTGGGAAAATTCCCCCCAGGGCTGTGCACAAGGTCTGGGCACCTCCCCCACAGTCGCCTCCCTGATTCCCACCCAGGACTGGAGTCTCTGGGACCCTCCTTTTTCTCTCCTGTCTCCACCACCTGCAGTGGCTTCTGCGAGCAGGGGAGGTGGCTGGGAGCCAGGCTGACGCCTTGGGCCTTGGGCTCCCTTTCCTGCCGGGCTGTTGTAAGAAGCAAAGGCAGTTTGTGTGGAAGTGGCAGATATCTTGTGACCAGCGGACGAGAGCGAGTTAGAAAGGCTGTGTTACTGAAATTAAGCCTCACTCTGTCTCTCTCTCGTCACAGTTGTGTACGTGTTTATTTTTGGCTGTGCTGGGTCTTTGTCGTTGCTCGGGCTTCTCTGTAGTCGCGGTGAGCGGGGCTCCTCTCCGGCTGTGGTGCTCGGGATTCTCATTGTGGTGACTTCTCCTGTTGCGGAGCACAGGCTCTGGGATGCGAGGGCTTCCGTGGTTGTGGGGCATGGACTCCGGAGTTGCATTTCACGGTTGCTCCACGGCATGCGGAATCTTCCCGGATCAGGGATTGAACCAGTGTCCCCTTCACTGGCGGGTGGGTTCTTTACCACTGAGCCACCAGGGAAGCCCACTCTCCCCCTCTCCCGCTCTTTTTAATGTTAAAACGTTGCAGTTAGAATTGAGCAAGACCTCGTGACTGGGAGCTCTGGGTGCAAAGTCTGACTCTCCCGTTCAGCTGTGAGGCCTCTCAGCACCTCTGTTCCCGTCTGGAAAATGGGGATGTGACGAGCCCCCCACCCCTGAGGGCCGTTGTGTAGACCAGCTGGAGTCCTGGTGCCTGTAACGTGCCATTGGAGAGGATAAAACCTGAACTAACTGGAGCCCCAGGTAGCTGAGCCAAGGCTGTGCTCCAAGCACTCTTGGGTACGTAAGGAATTACATGATCCCGCTGGTTTTTCCTACAGCTTTAAAGAATAGAGAGGATTATCCTTGTTTGGAGGTGAGGAACCCAAAGCTCAGGAGGTAGATGTGGTGCGTGTGCCTGTCTCCATCCTGGGACCCCTAGCGGGTGTGACCACCTGAAACCTGGGGGTGGCAAAGGGCTCCAGAGCTCCGGGGGCCAGGACCCCTGTCTCAGCACCACATCAGTGGTTGGGTGGCATCAGGGTGGCTGCCTCTCGGGTCTCTCTGGCTCCAGGGGGCAACCCTAAGTGAACTGTTCACCATGTGCTGGCAGGATTGGCTGAGGGAGCAGATACTGCTCAAACATCATCTGTTCTTATTCCACCCCAATTCCCAAATAAACACTTCTGTTGTAACATCAACATGATATTACAGCAGTTCTTTGCTCTTCTCATGGCCATAGAGGCTTGTGTGCAAAGCTGCAGTTTAAGCTCCTTGCTGTCCATCAGAGTGGAATTCCCATCTGAATTTCACTTCAAGACACAACATCCAGGATGGCCAGCCGTGGTGTTTGGTTTCTTAAAGGCTGTCAGTTCTCCCCTAAAGCCAGGGTCCCTTTGTAACACTGAACAAGTAGAGAAACGTTCTACATGACAGCAACTACATTTTCAATATATCAGTATATCGATGAGGAAAATATATATAAGCAAAATGACAGTATGAATTTTGAGGCTCATCTGGATGACTTATTTTATTGATCACATCTGCATGTATTTAAGGGCTTCCCAGGTGGTAGAGAACCCACCTGCCCGTGCAGGAGACACAGGAGTCCCAGGTTTGATCCCTGGGTGGGGAAGATCCCCTGGAGGAGGGCATGGCAACCCATTCTAGTACTCTTGCCTGGAGAGTCCCCATGGGCAGAGGAGCCTGGCGGGCTGCAGTCCATGGGGTCACACAGAGTTGGAAAGGGCAGAGCAACCAACACTTGGACTACTTTTTCACATGTATTTAAAAATAATAACCTCTGTATGTATGTGAGATAATATTGATGCCATTTATAGATAATGCTTGTCCTTCAGGGATTCGCATGTAAAGAACTGAGGATTTGTGTTTGGAGATTTCATTATTTATAGGCATTCAAAAAAGTAGAAATGCCCTTTTGCAGTTTGCTTTTTCCTCTTGGGTACTTTGCTTGTAATTTCAGGAGGTTCCACCAGGGGGTGCCTGGGCTCATGATGCTTCTGCAGGGGATGAAGCTCCACTCCTGCTATAAGACAAAGTGTAGTTTTCTACACCCAAGTGTTTCCTTTTTAGGACAGGCAGTATTCTTGCCTGGAAAATCCCTTGGACAAAGGAGCCTGGCAGACTATTTAGTCCATGGAGTTGCAAAAGAGTTGGACACTATTTAGCAACTAAACAACCTTAAAGAAAAGAAAACATGATTTAAGAAAATGCAGTCTAAAAGAGTTGTAACTGAACATGAAGACAAATTTAAAAGATGTACTAGGCTAAATAATACAAAAATTCTAATTATTAATTACTGCTTAGTTTTCTCTGTTTCAGGCTTTATTTATTTGTCATGCCACGTGGCTTGCAGGATCTTAGTTCCCCAACCAAGGATCAAACCCAGGCCCCCAGCAGTAAAAGCACCGAGTCTTAACCACTGGACCAACCAGGGAATTCCCAGGATTTATTTTTTAAAAAGTAGTCCCTGAGCATTGGCTACCACACTCACTTCCAATGAATCTGAAGTGTCACCCCAGAAGAGCTTTAGGATTAGAAATATACAGGCTGCTTTAGCTGTGTAGTGACTGTGAGGCACCATGGACCCCACTGTTTTTTACCTGGACCCTAATAGAAGCTCTGAGACTCTTGCAGACACATCCTTCTCTCAGCAGCTCTCGCTCAGAGGCCGTCTGGGGCTATTGACCTGTGAGGGAGCTGTGTCAAATTAATTTGAATATGATATATAGAGGCAAGAAAATCAGGCAAAAGCTCCTCAAACCAACCTGTTGGTTCAGTTAGTAGTCCCACTGATAAAAATTCACTGCTAATCACTCTATTCCTGTTCCTTCAATACACATTTATCGAGGTTCATGGCGCTCACGGGCTTCCTTGGTAGCTCAGCTGGTAAGGAATCCATCTGCAGTGCAGGAGACCCTGGTTCAGTTCCTGGGTTGGGAAGATCCCCTGGAGAAGGGATAGGCTACCCACTCCAGAATTCTTGCCTGGAGAGTCCCCGTGAACAGAGGAGCCTGGCAGGTTACAGTTTTTGGGGTCACAAAGAGCTGGACACGACTGAGCGAGTAAGCAAANGCAGGAGACCCTGGTTCAGTTCCTGGGTTGGGAAGATCCCCTGGAGAAGGGATAGGCTACCCACTCCAGAATTCTTGCCTGGAGAGTCCCCGTGAACAGAGGAGCCTGGCAGGTTACAGTTTTTGGGGTCACAAAGAGCTGGACACGACTGAGCGAGTAAGCAAAGCACAGCACGTGGCACTCAGATATCAGCGTAAGCCAATGAGTGTGACGGACGAGGGCAGCAGACGCTCTGGGGCGGGGCGTGTGGGGCCTGGGGCCTAGAGACCCTGGCCGTGCTGGAAGCTGCATTCCGTGGGGAGAGTCCAGGGAACCCTGTGGGCCTCATGGCCTCCTGGCCCAGTGGACACATGGTTCTGAGGGTCCATGATAGTTCTAGGGGCCCACAAAATGTCTTCATTTCTTTTCCTTTTTTTAATTAGAGAAAAAAACAATGTATTTTTGGCTGCACTGGGTCTTCGTCGCTGTGTGAAGGCTTTTGTCTAGTTGCGGTGAGCAGGGCCGCTCTCTAGTTGCGTGTGTGGGCTGCTCATTCCAGTGGCTCCTCTTGTTGCAGAGCACAGGGTCTGGGAGCTCAGGCCTCAGTAGCTGGGGCTCATGGGCTCATAGGCTGTGTCCCACAGGCTCAGTTGCTGCTCAGCACGTGGGAGCTTAGTTGCTGGACCAGAATTCGACCTGCATCCTCTGTGTTGGCAGGCGGATTCTTAACCACTGTACTACCAACAAAGTCCCAAAAATGTTTTAACCTTTTAAAATCAGAAGGAAAACACAAACTTTAGGTTCAAGAATATGTTTTAATATACAATAATATATTCACCTTTATATCAATGCAGTTGTAAAATATGGGCTTCCTTGGTGGCTCAGTGATAAAGAATCCCCTTGCCAAGCAGAAGACATGGGTTTGATCCCTGGGTTGGGAAGATCCCCTAGAGAAGGGAATGGCAACCCACTCCAGTATTCTTGCCTGGGAAATCCCATGGACAGAAGAGCCTGGTGGGCTACAGTCCATGGGATCCCAAAGAGTTGGACACTACGTAGCAACTAAACAACAGCAACAAATTGTAAAATATATTTAAAGGAGGTTTTTAAATCGAGGAAGGGACCAACGAAGGCAGACGTGCCTAGCGCCCCAGAAGTCACAGTGCAGTGTTTGGGAGTGTGACGAGGGACCTGCTGACCCTGGGAGATGCCTCAGCAGAGTCACAGAGGTGGGGCTGACCCAGGCAGGACCGGGCTGTTTGGTGGCTTGGCTTACCCACGCCCAGGTGCAGAAAGGGTCTGGAGAAACAGCAGGGACCCTGGAAGACAACCCCCAGCCCTTGCCCCCAAACCTTGGCTGTAGCCCATTTGATGAAGGCAAACAACCCCTGTTTCTCAGGCTCGGGACCAAGTGCTTGGGTGCCTGAGGCTTCAGTGTCATTGGGATAGACACACTTGGCACTCTTAGGCCCTTCAGTCTTAGCTAAACCAGAGAAGGTTGTATTTCTCAATTATGGGATTTTTTTTTTTTTTTTGGTTCTGGTTCCAGGCTGGTCGCTTGGGGCTGTGATTGCACCTCTGAACGTGTTTCCTCATCTGTAAGTTGGGGCAGTAACTGAATTAGACTGTGCATGTCAGAAGCCTTCCTAGCCCAGTGCCTGGCTTCCAGCCATTGTCAAATGTTTCCTTCTCCTTTGCTTGTCCACGTCACCTCATTTAACAGAGGCCGAAGAGATGGAAGGCACTGGCCTGGGCCATACGTGGTCTTGGTATCACCCGCTTGTGGCTGCCCTGGCCTCACCTGCCCAGATGACTCAGGAGGTCTGGGTGGGACTGGACTTTGTGTGAACAAGCTTTGCACGTGGACCTGCCCTGTGGCTGAGCCTGAAAGCCTTGGCCTTCACCTGAGCGTGTCTGGGCCGTGGTTGGGCAGATCTGATTTCTCAGACCGGAGCTCCCACTTTCCTGTGGGAGGGAGGAGCCCAGGTCCTCGTCTGGGGAGATTCCAGGCATGCTGGGTTGGCCTGCACCCCATCTGCTCCGAAGAGGCACAAGCTCTCCTTTGTGCTCAGCCCCAGAAGCCTCCCTGTCTGCTGGCAGTCGTTCTTCCTTTTGGCCTCTCGGCACCAAGAGCTTCCTTCACTCAGTTTGTCAAGCACACGGCACTGTGGGCCGGGCCTTCCCGGCATCCCCTTCCCGGCTCCTACTTTTTTGGAGCACGAAAGTAGACGGGAGTAAGGCCTCCTCCATAAGGTGCAAACCCAGTGGAAATTTGTTTTAACTCCTAATATTTTATCTTATTTATTTTTTGCTTATTTTTAAATTGAGGTATAAGTGACATGTTTGTTTCAGGAAAACAATATAATGATTCAATATTTGTATATATTTCAAAGTGATCACAATAACTCTTGTTAACATTTGCTACATTTTTATACATACATCTTTATTCCTTATTTTTATGTAATGAGAACTTTTAAGATCTACTCTCTTAGCAGCCTTTAATATGCAATGTAGTATTCTTTAGGGGGTGGGGGGCACTGGGCTTCTCTAGTGGCTCAGTGGTAAAGAATCAGCCTGCCAGTGCAGGAGACTTGGGCTTGATCCATGCATTGGGAAGATCCCCTGGAGAAGGAAATGGCAGCCCACTCTGGTATTCTTGCCTGGAAAATCTCATGGACAGAGGAGCCTGGTGGGCTACAGTTCATAGGGTCACGCAGAGTCGGACATGACCTAGCAGCCAAACAACAACATTATTGATGAAATCAGACTATGGAGTGAGGGTCATTTCTACAGTAAGAGGCACCTCCAATTGGAGGAAGGATCTGGCGCGAGTGAGACAGGACATGGGCTGCTGGGGTTTAAAAGAGGAGGCTGTAAAAACTGCGGAGGAAAGCGCTGGTGCCCCCTACTGGTCACAGCCCTGGGAGTCTTCAGGAGTGGCCACTCAGTGAAGGCTTTGGAACCAGATGTGCTTTGCTTGGGGGACATTGCAGAGACAGCACCTACGTGCTAAATGTGCAGTCAGCCTCTCTGCCCCTAAGAAAGTCAGGAAATGTGATGGGGAAGTTGTTCCACTCATGACAGAAGCAAAGATGGGGAGAATGCTAATTTTAAATATATGGAACCTGCACGAGGAACAGAAGAAAGTGGACCTGGAGACCCGAGAAAATGGTTCTGTAAATGAAGGTATTTAACACTTTCCAGTACTTTGGCCAGTACTCATACGAAGAGCTGACTCATTGGAAAAGACTGATGCTGGGAGGGATTGAGGGCAGGAAGAGAAGGGGATAACAGAGGATGAGATGGCTGGATGGCATCACTGACTCGATGGACGTGAGTCTGAGTGAACTCCAGGAGTTGGTGATGGGCAGGGAGGCCTGGCGTGCTGCGATTCATGGGGTCGCAAAGAGTCAGACACGACTGAGCGACTGAACTGAACTGAACCCTTTCCTGCAAGTGCTAAACAATTTCCTGTAAGACTATTTTCTGTATTCATGTTGTTCCCAAATTAATTCATGCATTTGATGTAAATCCCAGCCAGCATCTGGATGGATAACCTATCCAATATTAAAACATATTATAAATTTGTAAGTATCTAAACATTTTAATCTGGGGCCAGGGATTGAAATCACACCCATGGAACAGAATAGAAAGTCTGGAAAATAGGAGTTAATATTTAACCACTTGGAAAACCATCATGTTTCTCACTCATGTCAAACCCCAAAATATATTCCATGTGGGTTACAATTTTAAATGTACAAATGAAGTTATTAAATCCACTTTAGATAAGAACTTGAGAAATTATGAGATGAAATGCACGCCGCCACAACAACGACAAAGATGCCATGTGCTGCAACAAAGACCGAAGACCCTGCTTGCTGCAGCTGAGGCCTGGCAGAGCCAAATAAATAAACAAATTTCTTAAGAGAAACTGTGGGATGAGAAACATTTTTCTACATGTGCTATCAGAAGCAGAAGCCACAAGGCCAAAATTGTTTTGCTTGTTCACCTGGGGGAATCAAAACTTTAGTATGCCAAAAGGAAAAAAAATTCCAAGACAATAAAAATTCAGTTGATAAACTGAGAAAAAAAATTTAGCAACATGTATGAAAAATAGCCTTACATAAACAACTCTGATAATAAATACGAAGAACTGTTTATTTTTTTAAGTTTTTTTTTGTGTGTGTGTGGACCATTTTCAAAGCCTTTATTGAATTTGTTACAATATTATTTTGTTTCTAGTCTATGTTTTTTGCTTTTTGGGCTTCCTCATGGCTCAGATGGTAAAGAATCTTCCTGCAATTCAGGAGACCCAGGTTCTAACAACTCTGATAATAAATACGAAGAACTGTTTATTTTTTTAAGTTTTTTTTTGTGTGTGTGTGGACCATTTTCAAAGCCTTTATTGAATTTGTTACAATATTATTTTGTTTCTAGTCTATGTTTTTTGCTTTTTGGGCTTCCTCATGGCTCAGATGGTAAAGAATCTTCCTGCAATTCAGGAGACCCAGGTTCTATCCCTGGGTTGGGAAGATCCCCTGGAGAAGGAAATGGCTACCCACTCCAGTATTCTTGCCTGGAGAATTTCATGGACAAAGGAACCTGGCAAGCTATAGTCAGTGGGGCTGCAAAGGCGTCAGACACAACTGAGTGACTAACACAGAGGTCTGTGGGAGCCTAGCTCCCTGACCAGGGATTGAACCCTCACCCCGAGCATTAGAAGGCAAAGTCTTAACTGCTGGACCACCAGATAAGTCCCATGAAGAACTCTTTCTATGAATGAACTGGCCAGTAGGAAAGTGGGTGAAGGATGTGAAATCATTCACATGAGGAAAAGCAAATACCAGGAAGTGTGAGAAAGTAGTAAAGCAATAGGCACATAATAAAATTAGATACTTTTTTTTTTTTACTATCAAATTAGCTATCAAATCTAGACAGTGTATTAAAAAGCAGAGACATCACTTTGCCAGCAAAGGTCCATATAGTAAAAGCTATGGTCTTTCCAGTAGTCGTGAGAGCTGGACCATAAAGAAGGTTGAGCACTGAAGAATTGATGCTTTTGAACTGTGGTGTTGAAGAAGACTCTTGAGAGTCCCTTGGACTGCAAGGAGATCCAACCAGTCCATCCTAAAGAGAATCAATGCTGAATATTCATTGGAAGGACTGATGTGGAAACTGAAGCTCCAGTCCTTTGGCCACCTGATGCAAAGAGCCAACTCGTTGGAAAAGACCCTGATACTGGGAAAGATTGAAGGCAACAGGAGAAGGGGACAACAGAGGATGAAATGGTTGGATGGCATCACCGACTCGATGGGCATGAGTTTGAGCACCCGGGAGATGATGAAGGAGAGGGAAGCCTGGTGTGCTGCAGTCCATGGGGTCGAAAAGTTGGACACAACTGAGTGACTGAACAAAACAATCACATTAGCAAAATTTGGGGTGCGTGTTGTTTCTGTCTGTTCCTGCAGAGGATAGTACTTGGTGCAAGTGTGTGGCAAGGACTCTCCTATACCTTTCGGAGGGGAAGAAGATACACAGTTTCTGCCAAACTATTTGACAGTTGTCACAAAACGCTTGAAAGAATTCCCTTTAAAAGAATCCCTTCATTCTGGTGATTTTACTCCTAGGAATTTTTCCTGAGGAAACAATTAAATCTGCCATCAAAAGATTTCTATGCAAGGATGTTCATCACAATGTAATTTATAAAGATGAAAATTTGGAAGCAAGGTTAAACACTCAGTAATGGGGAGTGAGTCATTCACTAATGGAACCCTTAGGAGTGTTTCTGAAGGATGCTTAGCCACTAGGGCACTTTATGAGCTATGGGTAAATGAAGAAGGCAGGAGGGACAGTGGGTGAGTGCTGGAGAGGGAGCTGGACCTGTGGCAAAGAGCCCGGGGCCAGAGTGAAGATGAGAGATGTGTTGGGGGCAATAGGCTGGTCTTCTCTTTTGTCAGAGCAGATACTGGGTGCAAGGCACTGTCATGTAGCCTCGATTTGGAGAACAGGAGGTTTTGGGTGGGCTGAACAAAGGAGTGCCCACGGCCAGGAGGCGCTCACTCAGGGTTGGTGACCACCTCTCTGCCCTGGGGCCCAGGTTCCACCCGGCCCCTCCAGAGGCTTCCCCTCAGGGACTCCGCCCCCTTCCCACTCCATCCCCACAGTCCCCTACTGCCCCACCTCACCCCCAGCTTGTACCCCCTTGTCCCTGAGCCCTGTGAGGTGATGTCCTTTTCAGTATTTGTCACTTTGATCGCCCAGTCCCTGGGCCAGGTCAAGGAGTGGACACTCCCATACAGGCTGACCACCCCCCACCCCACCGATTTCTCTACCCTCTGAGCCCCAATGCCAGTTCCTTCACCCAAGCTACCCACACTGACGGAGGCCCGAGACTGGTCAGGGAGCTGATGCCCGCTAGCAGCTGATGATTGCCGGTCACTGCTCCCGGGGCTGGGGACGGGCCCTGGGAGCGGCCTGGGCTGAGATTCAGCCTTCCTTCTTTCTCAAGGATCTTAACTCTAGGGACAAGACTCTCAAAACCGGAACCAGGAGGAAGGGTAGGTGGCTGGGTCCCCTACCCCTGCGGGGCACTGTGCACCAGGGCAGCCGGCCTCCCCTTCTGTTTGAGCAGAGATAAATGGGGGCCAGTCGCTGAAGGGCCCTTGAACTCCTGAACTCAGGAACCCGATCCCTGAGAGCTGAGAAGGGGGCAGGACAGGGCTCCCCTTCCTGTTTTTAAAAGACGTCTCCTTGGAAGAGGGAGGAAGGAAACAGCAGGTTCACCTGGCCCGCGTCCAACCCAGATAATCTTAGAGCCGCGGTTGGGTGGTGGTGGGACCCAGCCTCCACAGCCCCAGGTGGGAAGGGTGAGCCTCAGGGAAGCCCCTTCGGAAGCGGAAGCGGGCTCAGCCCCGGGGACCTTGCTGTGGCCAGGGGCAAGGGGCGGAGGAGCTGCCTGGGGCTGGAGCCTGGGGGTGGCCGGGGGTGCGGCTGGAAGGGACGAGATTGAGAGATGGTGGAGGAGGGTGGTGGTGGAGGAGGGTGGTAGAGGGGGAG